>VYXC01002457.1:1709781-1750045 GCA_013397175.1 Platysteira castanea | reverse complement strand
TTTTTTTTTTTTAGTTAAAAGCATTTTTTTTCTGGAGAATTTAAATGGATTATCACAGAAGTGGTGCATGCAGAAGTTATACTGTTGTGAGGACTTTTATTCAAGGCTTGTTGAATAAATTTGGCATTCCCAAGCTTCAAAAAAAATGTATTTAGGAATTTAAGTGGAAGAGAGAGAAGGAGAAATTGTTTTCCCTCATTGGTTCAGAGCAAGTTTCTGAGGGAGTTTTCAATGGGCTACATGTTCACAGCACCTGTTGAAATTACTCTGTGTTTTCTGACTTAAGGAGTCTGGTCTAAATTAAAGACTGGTTTTCAGAACATGGTGATTAGGTTATTTACATTTGAGCAATTGATGTTCGAAATTGTGACATCTTACCATCTGCATTTAATTTGCCTCTGTTACATCTTGTTCATTTTTAAAATGTATTCATTTTTTTCTTCCTAAGAAATAATCCTCATGATAGCTGGAGAAGTCTGTGTTGTTACAAACCCATCTCTGCTTCAGTGTTTGCTTCACAGTCCCACATATGAACGATGTCATGGGATGTAGTTTGAATGGGCACATGCTTCAGGCTGTTAGTGTTTGGCACAGGACATCAGTATCAGGTGCCAGCTATCCATTCAGTTAAAGCAGGGCCCCCTCTGAAAGCACACACATAATTCACAGGCTGATTGCAGGTGGAAAACAAATCTGCTTAACATGTTTAGGAATGTGTCGTGGATCAGGATGTTGAGCAGCCAAGGATGTCTTGAGAAAGTGTTTCCAAAGACCTGTTCTTCAATTCAAACTTCACCTCCTGGTCTGCTTGAAACTTCACCTTGCTTGGAGGAGAAAATTAGCAGAAGTTCATTGTGACTGGAAACAAGATCAAAATAAAATTTCTCAGCCACTGTCTAATAATACAGGATTTGAAATAAACATACTTGGTAGCTGAACAAGTCTCGCTAGTTCTAAAGCTGTCTTTGCACAGAATAGGATTGACAGATCTGTATCAAATGGAACATAGACAGCGGGGGCTTTCAGACATCTTTCTGCAATTTACTGCTCTGAGGTTTGTGAATTACCATGGACATAGAGGTGCCATAGTGTCCTCTGCCAGTCTGCAATTGGTCTAGCTGTATCTCCAAGTCCTCGTACTGTAATAAGTCAGTCATTCTGTCAATTCGCATCAGACTGACAGGTCACTGAGAAGTGAAGTTTTAAAAAAGTGAGGTTGAGATACTGGCCTATTTTAATTTCTTCTAGTATTTGTTCTGAATGTATATTTAACCCAAAATTGTGTTAAAGATATCATTTCAAGAGGAATACAGCTGTTTTTATATCCTCTACACGTGCACTCAGTGTTGTGCTTTTCACATACACACTAATCAAAGAGTCCATCTCTATGACTTCTTCCATCCCTGTCTACTTTGTCTGAGACAATCTATCTCAGGCAAAACTCCCCAAATGACAAAAGTAAAAAAAGGATCTGGATTATTGCTGGTAAATATATAAATAGAAACAATATTTCCAGAGCTAGAAGATTCCATTTTAAGTAGAAGTATGGGAAAACTTTTTTTGGTGAAATTGTCAAAAAGTAGTACCACATTAAATGAATATGTCTGAGGACTACAAGGATAATTTTCTAACCAAATGTGAAGTGCAAAGTCATATTCCCGAGTCTGTAAACAGACCATCCCTGTTTGTCTGCTGCCAACCATAACTTTCCCAGGTTGTACCAGACTAAAATTCATATGATAGGATCATACCTGCCCTTCAGAGTGTGAGTAGCAGTATGTGAATCATGCCAATTTATAAAACTGCTGCTGCTGTTTGGAAAAAGCTCAGAGGAGCCGAATTAGTAGGGTCATGGGAAAGACCCCAGTAAATAAAGTTTCAGGCCTGGATAGACTGATAAATTCTTCTAAAATAAGCAGTTTGCTGGAGGAAAGTGAAGGGGCAAAATTATTCCTTCTTCCTTTGAACTTACAGCAGGCATGGAGTTTCAATATTTGAGATAGACATGGAGGAGAGAGATAATAATGCAGAGAACACCCTGAGGCAGTGCCCTCTTAGATGTCACAGCATACACCATTGCAGCAGACAGAGATGTTTGTCTCAGCCCTTGCACAATGGTGCTCCCAAGCTGCTTTAGTGACTCGTCTTCATTGTTGATGTTAAAGCAGGAGGTGTCTTGTAGCAAGGACTGCCTGTAATCACAACTTGAGCTCTGTGGCAATTGCTTAACAAGTCGGCAGCCGACTCAGTGCATCTGTCACAGCTTAATGTGCAGGCATGGAGAGCTGTGCCCACATAGCCCCCAGGGATGTTTCACATCTTCGAATGTTGCAACTTGGTCCTAGATCTGGCTGAGGGGTGTGCAGAGCCCAACACTGCTGAGCAGGTACCTGAGGAGAGCCATGTAGGGAAGTTTCTTTTCTTTCCAGTAAAGGTACTCTTTACTGCTAATAAGTGGTCTGTAGGATAGAGTCCCCAAATATTTAAGCAAACTGAGGTCCAGTTTGAAGAAAGGAAGAATTATGGAATGCCTCAATGAGGAATTAATTATGTCAGGTTCTATAGAAAACTTTTATCCTTATGTATTATTAAAGTTTCTTTAAATTAAACTATCATCTGCCTCAGAGTAGTTGGAAACTACTCTTCAGGGCTCTTCAAACACCAAACCGAAGCACTTTTCACACTCCAGAAGATTTACCAGCTAAGCCAAGAGAAAGATGTACTCAATGTGGATAGAAACTGAGATAGGTGGATGAGAGGCTGTAGTTAATGGCAACCTATTCAGTAATACTACAAGTTTATTTGGAGCACTTCTTTCATGGCAGATGCTTCAAAAAATGCAGCAAAGTTTAATTATAGAGTTAGTTAATTAAAAAAATTATAGTGGGCACAGAATGAAATTAGGAACCATAATCAGGAAGGGAAAGTTTTTTTATAGATCAACTTTGAAAACAGAAGTGTGAGTAAAGCTGAGAGACAAGAGGGCAGGAAAAGAGACCATAGGATGAGCCAAGTAGGCTTTTAACATAGCATTGCCCAGTATGAATAAAGAAGATATGGCACACATATAGTTATTAGATAGTAGAAGAAAACATGGATTCAAAAGAAATCCTGATAATAAAAGAGAAAATATGGAAGAGATCCAGAAGATAGACTGGCGCAAGTACATGGCAAGTTTGAAAATAATTTTTAAAAGAATTCAGAAAAGAATTGTATGTTGGTGAAGTTAAAAGAGAATGGATAAATAGGTATGGGTCTTCAAGTGGGCAAAAGTCTCTCTAGACAGCTCAGTCCTGAAGCTTGAGTCTTGTAATGGGTTGCAATAAATAGCTGCACTGGATAAGCTGACCAAAAAAAGAACTGTGAAGGCCCTTTTATGGTTTCAGTCCAGCATATTTTCTTCTCACTTAATGGTTTTGCCTTTCATACTTCTTGCTTGATGGTAATATTTCTTTAGATTACATCTGTATTTCATGATCCCCCAGATAGGTTTGTGGCTGGATTGTTGTACTGGTGTTTGGTTACACAGTAGATTACTGGGTTTGTTTCTATTTTGTTTGTTCGTAAATGCCCCCCAAATTTGTGTCCTACCTTATGTCCTTTAAAATATAAAACTTCTAAAAGAAAGCAAACTTCATGTGGGTAGTAGCTTCTGCTTTATAATTAATATTTGATCCTGGTTTTGCTTTTGAACCTACTAACTTGAAACACACTTCAGTTGCTTTGTCTTGTTACAGAAAATGATGTCGTCTTGACTCACAGGAGAGAGTTATTGATGGTGAAGTTGCAAAGCAATGCGTGGTTTGAAGAGGCAAATATTTGCTTGAGCAAGTGCATACTTTTTTCATATTGTGACACAGTCTGCATGTTTAATAATTATTGCTTACTATACCAACTTGGGTATGTCATGCTCCTTTTTAAAGCATGATTTATGTGATTCTTGTTCACATACTTGACTTGATATTTGGACATACCCTCAGGATCTAATTGTCCTTCAGTGGAAATCACCACTAAAACCAACACAGTTATAGCAGATCAGGAAAGTTCTTAATAATCCTGTGACATACCCAGAGTGGGTAATTCTGAGAAGAAGTGATTGATATTATTACTGATTTATTGATCAAGAATTAGACAAGGGCTAAGTTAATGAAATAACTGAGCAGTTCAGAATGCAACTGTTTGTGCCCATACTTTGTTTCATGTTTATCTATTAATTACATTTCCTGCAACTATCTCTGCCTACCAGATTGGCAACACATATGCAAAACACATTTAAAACCATTTCATCACGAGCAGACAGAGGTAATGAGCTCATTTCTATGGAAATTATTCAATATCGGTATTGTTGCCTGCCTACCAACTGATCTGTAAAAATGTTTGTCCAAATGTAATAGCTTCTCATTTATTGAGAAATATTGAAAAATGAGAGCATAAAACACACATAGGAGGTAATTGACTAAAAAATAAGCTTGGCTTTCTGTGAGATAATTGGTCTGACCTTAATTCAGAAGAAAAAATTATTAAGTCAGTGCTAGCAGGTAGCGCTTGTAAGGGAGGGAAGTATCAACTGTAAGACTAATAATTACATGTCTTGTGTGTTGCAGTATTTCATCAATGCAAATCCACTAATCCTTCTGAAGGTGATCCTGCTCACATTTGCAAATGTAATTCAAAACCTTTTGCCTTGAATATAATGATCTGCCTGGAAAAAAACAAACAAGTAAACCAACCGTAGATCTATTCCTATTTGATGCTTGCATGAGCTTTCATCATTTCTGAGGGCAAGAAAGGAATGCGTTAGAAAATTTTTTTGGAAAATTAGAGTGGGAGTCAAGATTTAGGTTCTCTGAAGATCTGGCTTCAAACACATAAATTAAGGGACTCATCCAAATGCAGTAAGCGATAGGTACACTCTCTTTCAGCTTTCCTTTCAGCATTGTAGTGCTCCATGTTTCTTCAGCCTTTTTACTAGTAGGATTGCCTCTGCCATTAATGAAAATTTGTCAGGAAAAGTCAAGCCTCAGAAGGTAAAAGACTAGCCTGATTTGGTATCTGATGTATCAGATGGTGATTTCATCAGATTTCAAGATTTGTAAGCTTCAAGATTGTTGAAATCATCCTAGAAAGTCAGCAAGGAATACAAGAGTGTAATGGGTGGTTTCTTAGATGGAAATCTTTGTCCAGAATCAATACTGAAACAATACTGCTGGGATGTTTGATGACTAAACACAGCAAACAGTCAAAAACAAGATTCTGCTCATTACTTAATAGTAACTAAGGACATTACTTAGTGTTTCTGTTTGTTTATTTCTTTGTGAAATTATTGGTAATAACTATACTGTCTAAAAACAATTTCCAGAGGGGAACACACAACAAAAACTGAGAAAATGCTTCATTCCTCCCCTGGCTTCCTCTGATCCAGTCAATAGAAGGCAGGAAGTTTTTGAAACTTTCTCGGAAAAGATTTTCTGAAAAATTATAGAATCCAGTTCTTTTGATTACATTGTACCTCTATATATTCTTTCTCTGTACAACATCAGTAAAATGAGAAATGCAGTCTTTCTCTGCTCTCCCAGATCCTGTCCCAGTGAAACATTTCATGCACAAAAGATACTTACAAGACTGGTCCTTAAATTATGATATGGTACTGCTGTGAAGTGTTAGAAGACTACCCTGATGCATCTCAGAAACAGAAATTAAGATGATTTGTTATTTAAAGCTGTAATTTGTAAAGTACCTTCTAGCCCTTTGAAATTAAAAGTGCCATAAAGGCTGCTGTTATATCTCATACAAACAACTGAAGAAAAAATATCCTTAAGTAGCTGCCATAGTACTTGCTATATTTTGTCATGTGTGTTCATAATACACTGCTAGTTTCAATACAACAGAATTAGAATATCAATTGCCTGTTTTTATTAGAGCACATTAAACTGTTTAACCAAAGTGAAATTGATTGCACTGAATTGCAAATTTCAAGTGAGGGAAAGCAGTTTAAAATAAAATTAGGCTCACTAGAGAGAAGTCAATATGCTCTTTAGCTCTACTGTACAATAATATAGCTTGAAATATGACTGCATATTCTGCTAAAATTGTGTTATATGGTTATCTTTGTGTACTAGGCTTTACATCTTCTTTAGGTTGTTTCCTGAAACTTCTCTGGGTCTTAGTGTTACCAGAATTAACCCATGCATGTCTACCAGGCAGATATGGCACAATGCCAGTCTTTCTATTATCTCTGGTTTTACTTAAGTTGCATGGGAGCTAAATCAGCCGAAGTGAAGATGAACTCAAAAGTTCACCAATGAACTTTACTATATTTATAGTATAAAAATAAACAACCATAAGGAGGCAAGGCATTTTGTTTTAATCTGATGTACTGCTCAAAGGTCTGCAAAACACAACACTACCTGCTCTTGCTAGTAAATGATGCAGCTCAGCTGCACAGACTGCTTTGCATTCTCACGGTGCTGCAGGTACCCCAGCTAACGAGGAAACCAACTCTGCTTGTATGATGGAAAGACAAATCCCACTGAAGTTACTGTTGGGTTTGATGTACACTTTTCTCCACGGTGTTGAAAGGGGAGTGTTGGCTAGCAATGATCTATATTAGGAGGAAAATGGGTAATTTCAAAACTGTTATCAACCAGAATGACTTTTCTGCTGTGCTCATTTCTAGCAGCCAGCATGCAGTTTTAAACTTACACTGGTGAATTAACTGAATGTCAGAAAAATGGGAGTATTAAATGTCAAAATATTTAGGGCGTCGAACTGAAAATCTCGCCACTTTCAGACTACGATTTTCCAAATCGTAGAAATGAAAGAACCCCAAACAAAACACCAAAGAAATGGAAATGAACCTTCCTACATGATTGTTTTATTATGCTTTGGCTTTTTGTACTTCTTAATTTGGCATCAGCAGTCATTTACAAAGGCCTTACTTCAATGGTATAGATATCTTGACTGGTTAGTAGTTTGCAGGTTGTTTATTGCTGTGGGACATTGCAAAAGTTATTTTGTGGGCTTCTAACTGTTTCTGTGTTTGCTAAATTAATTGAAGCCTATGGCTTACAGTTCCTCAAACTCCTAAATAACCACTTAACCCTATACCAGAGTCCCACATATGTAATGTAAACCAACTGGGAAAAATGCATGAACATGCAAACTTACAGCTGTTCTTCACAATAGAATGAAAGATGACCTACAGGTAATTTCGAAGAGTAAAGTGGTCCTTTGTGTAACATGGGTTGAGAAATGCTGCTATAAATTCCACAACACATTTTCTTCAATTAAGTGAATTTGGAGACGTAGATTTATAGAATCATAGAATCACCAGAGAGGTTTGTGTTGGAAGGGACCTTAAAGATCATCTAGTTCCAAACCTCCCTGCCATGGGCAGGGGCACCTTTCTCTGGACCAGGTTGCTCAGAACTCCATCCAACCTGGCCTTGAACACTTCCAGGGATGGGGCATCCACAGCTTCTCTGGGAAACTTGCTCCAGTTCCTCACTCCCTTATCATTAATACAACTGCACACTGAAAATATTATATGTAGTTTTGGTTGGGAACAATTTTGAACAGATGCTTTTTATTCTCTTTAGAGAATAATTAAGTGCATGACTCCTGTTAGGTTCTCTTGTTTTTTGCATCTCCTTGCATCACTACAATGGATGGCGTGTAGTACCTCCCACTGCTTCTGCTGGCTGGGGATGTCTCCCCCTTTTGATGTGGGAGCTTCTTTTTGCTGACTCCGTTCTTTGCTCAGTTCTGAGTCTGAGGGACCTGTTAAATCAAAATTACATGGCATGTGACGGCCAAATGGAGCTCTGGAGGTGGCAAAGGTTCCTGGAAAACATGTCTAGCTGGAGAAGGCTATTTAAAATTCTACCAATACTTTCCAAACTGGTGTCCATGGAGTACGGTGTGGCGTTCTCACAGAACCAGCTGTTCTTGTTTCCAGCTGCTAAAAATATATTAGTTTCCTGGTATTGGTTCTGTTCATGTGAGCAGCTGATGTACAGTAAAATGGGATTCTGAGGAGGAACAGAACTGGGTTTTGATATTGAAAACAGAGTTGTAATGTAGATCTCAGATCTCAGAAATCAAGGAAAATGAGGTCTGTGAAGTCCTTCCAGGGAAGATAGTTTTTATTCCAGATCACACAGGAAAAGGGAAGATGTGTGCAGATTCTCTTTTTGTTAAAATTTGTTCAGGGAAAAGGTAATAATTATTGTGACATAAAAACCTGAAATCAAAAGTGCCTGTTTAATTTGTGTGAAGAAGAAAGGCACTGTTCAACCTCCGCTTAGCAGCCGTTGTGGCTGTGCTGGGGGAAGGGAAGTTCTTCCCCTACTCTGCTTCAGTTTTGAGCTCTGTCAAGAGACCTGCTTCTATGCCACCATATTAATGCATGTAGTTCTTGATGATTTGGTCACTGCAGCAATAAAAGTCAGACTGGTTCCTAATCAGAGGGGAAGTTCTGGTGTATTTCTGGCATCTGTTTTGGGTGTTGGGTTGTAATTGAGTCTTAATTAATAACAAGCTATTCACATCAAAACCTCCATTCGAAACAGCCTGCGCCTTACTGTATCACTTTGCAGTTGTGTTCAAACAATATGCAGCAGTACAAAAAGTACTCCTGTAGTAAAACCTATAGAAATTATAATTAGCCTCTTAAAGTCATCCTTTCTGAAAACTTGTCAGTCTAAGTTTGGAACTTCTTGCTTATGTATAAGGGGCTTAATTTTCTTATCTACCAGAGGGACCTGCTCTGTGTCTTGTCATAAAGGTGTTCTTGTGGTGGCTGGTAAGTCTTGAACCCAAGTGCTCCTTTGCCAACCAAGAGTGCAAACCAGTTCAGGTCTTGCACCAGATCATCCTGACTAGGGACTCTGGTGCAACTCAAACACAGCTGGCTTTCTTCCCGTTTCAAAACCACGATATTATTTAGAGATGAAAGGATGTGTGTGAACAGGTTGCCTTCCATATGGCCAGTTGGTCCCTAATTTGAGGGTCAGTCTGCGTAACACACTACCTCCTTCTAGCCTGTCATGCCTGCCTCTATGTTCTATTCATGTAGATGGCTGCATGAATAGTTCTTCTTCATTCTGTGGACTCCTAATCTTCATGCGTAGCTTGTATTTTATAGACTCCAGTCTCTCCCTTCTAGTCTGCTTTCCTTTATTCTTTTATTTGTTAGCTCCATTGTAAAGCATTGTATTGCATCTGTACTGCATTCTACTCTTCTGGTATAAATCATTACAACTCCACAGTATTTGTTGGTTACTGCAATCTAATTACAGATTGAATTCACATTGACTTCTTAGGATGAGTTTTAATAAAATAACAAAAATATCCTTAGAATATTTCAGTGGCCTTTTTTCGTAAGCTGTGCTCTCACACTTACGAGGACATGACTCTGATGATAATTTTTACCAAAAACCTACCAACAAAACAACAAACTTGGAGAATAATTTTGTTGTGGTGTCTGTTTTCACATATGAATTTTTGAGTGAACTCTTCTGAAAATATTACTACAAAGTTGTTCATTAATGATATTTCTGCACTACTTACATGGGACATCCTTGGCCTTGAAAAATATGATTTTATTATTAATGCAAGGTGGGAAGTGGGAGCCTGACCATCTGCTAGCTTATAATCAGTACAATTAGAATGAAAACATTTCATATTACCCATAACTTCCTTTTGATTGTATATCAAAACTTAGTCTTAAATACAATTTATTGACAATTGAATTAATATTATGCAGTAGAATAATTAAGGGATAAGTAGTTTAGAATTTCAGATCAAGACTATGTAAGCATGCTTAATGTTGGTTTTTAGTGAAATGAGTGTATAGAAAAAAAATCTCAATTTTTTCTCACTATCGATGACACAGAGGAGCAGTGGTGTAGTCTAAGCATTTCTGTGTACAACTGAAGAAGGAATCATCACATCTAGGATTATAGCTATACTTCCTGCTAGCTTGACAGAATTCTTCATTTTCAGATAATAAGAACAATTTTTCCCTCAGCAAACTCTGCCACTTAAATTTATTATGACTGTGATAGACATGTCTCAGTAGTAGCATTTGCACTCAGGTTTGACTGAGTGTTTGATTACAAACTAATTTTTTGGAATGACATTAACAGAATGCGGCAATAGTTTCCTAAAATCCCATTATAGGATGAAAAGGACCTGTATAAGGAGAATATAAAACACAGGAAAGCAAAATTAATAAATTCAGAATATCTAATTCAGCCTGATTTTAAAAAGATTCTCTAGGGAATAGGTTGCAAAATTTTTGACATTTTGTACTGAGTGTAAAATTATTGGCGTATCAAGAGGCCCTATGGCTTGTATTTCTCTAATGACTTATTCTAGTATAAAGCTCGCATCCCTTACCATTATCCTGGTGTTTATTATGTAATTACGTATGTTGCTCTGACAAGAATACTGAAAGAGTCTGCAGGCATTGTGAAAGATTTGCATTGTACATAGTGGTATCAGTGAAATGAACATATCTTCATAATAAAAAGTACAACATGTTAAATTTACGATGGTGAATGAATTTTCTTTCCATTTTTTTTAATGTATATGTTGTGGGCAGCACAGACAAAAAAGCTTCTGTACAAGTTTGTGCTCATGTCCTTGTAAAACTGCAGAGCAAAAAAGTTACTTTGACGAATTTCATATGTCATAGAGTCCAATAAAAGTTGTCATTAATGACTAGCTAAATGTGTGGAGCTGTTTGTTTTATGACCTTTGTGTGCTTGCATAGACAGTGAATATACTGGATGCCAGCATATCTGATTAGGATTAAGAGTAACGTGATTTAGATTGTCTTCTTGACTTGCTTTATCACTTCACACAAATCATTTCATTACATCAAGACTGTCAGTTATTCCTTGTGGTGAAAGAAGACTTGTGACCAGGTACTTAATACACTGTTGGAAGTTCTGTGAGTAAAATTGGATCTCCTCTGTCAATTTTTATGTCTTCTTGTCTTTCCTCCAAGTGATTGGTACATCTTTATGGGGGAAAATTTTGCAGCAGTATTTCTGCACTAGTTATAGGAAATTTAATTTAATATTGGTTTTGATTTTACTGAAAGAGAAAAATCACTTGGGCTGAAAATATAAACCTTATCATTGATTTTTCTGAACTGTCATAGATATAGCAAAAATCCTAATTTTAAACAATGTATAGTGTCATAATAGAATCAATAATTTTGAGATGGGTTAATTTCCTTTTTTGGTTTCATCTGAGGAATAAGACAAATGGGGTCATAAAGATGTTCTACAATCAATTTCTGCCGTGGAAAATTCATTAATTTAAAATATAACCAGAAGTTTATAGGGAATAAAAAGTTCGAAAGTATCTCAAATAAGAAATGTTAGGTAGATACAAAGCATTTTGTATTGAATCTATAAGACTTTTTAATCATTTGTTGAATGGTATTGATTAGCTAATAGAGGAAAATGTGGATGGGGGAATGCAGACTCAGCTCACATGAGACCATAGCAGCTCAGGCAGCTACAGAAAACTGTCTAAGGACAAAATACAAAAGTGTATCATCTCAATTTAACAGCAGAAATGATATGATAATTCTTTTCCCCCATGTGTTCCCACAAAAAATAAGCACTTTTCCTAATGGAATTATGATGCTTTCCAGTGAAAAACCAAAACACTTCAGTGAAATAGTTATTTTCCTTTGGCCAACTTAAATACAGATTCAAGCCTTGTCATTCTAGCATACATGTAGTCTTTTGTGGGTAACTGCCTTTACATGGCAGAAAAATCCTGAAAGACTGTAATGAAGGCTCCTAGTCAACATGCCATACTTAAACAAGCCTCTCATTTGGCTTATCCTCATTAGTGACTGACCCAGATTATACATACCACACTCCAGTGGTTTTCTGACACGATAAAAGGATTGCATACTTGAGTGATATGGATACAGTTCTGTCAAGTAAGTAACTCAGAGTTTTTAAGGCTTCATAAATGTGTGTATCTCAGGCTACATTCCCAATCACAGCAATATCATCATACTTCAAAACTGTTGGAGAACCCTCTGGCACACTCTTCTCCTCAGCTAAGTTGGAGCTCTCCCAAGGATCACTGGATGAAGTTTGGGAGCTGGCATGGGTCTGGGATGGGCACAATTGGCTGCTGGGATGTGGATACTCTGTTTTCAAAGAGAGGACAGTTGAATAGTATGTGTGGGGGTTATTGCATGCCTTAGTGCCAGGGAACTGTTTTGGACATGTTTGAATCAGTAATATAAATGTAAACTCAATGTCTTAAATGTGCTACATTTTGTATTGTGCTCATTCAGAAGTGTCATTAATAATTTTCTATTTCTATAAGCTGTACTTTAGAAAAGAACAATTGTATTGTTTTACAATATGTATGTGTAAATTCATCACTTTGAGTGCATCTTGCTAATATTGAAGTCAGTCTTAAGCATCCCATGAAGTACAGCAGTATATGATTCTAAATCAAGGACTACGCTGATAACATTTTTGTCATGAGTTTAGGAGAGGCAGATTTTTCCATGCTGGAATAAATCATACCCTGGAATCCTACAAAAAACATTTCCTTTAGTGGGAGTCTGTTTCACTCATAAGGCAACAATAATGAGGATCCATTTCTCTTCTCCATGTCCGTATAGATACCTTCCTTCAGGGAAAATGAGGACATAGTGAGACAGAGAGGTCAGCCTGCTACCTATGGTTTCTCACGTTTTGCATTCTCAAGAGGAATGACTTGTGCACAGCAGAGGCCAGGGAACTAATAATATTTCCCTAAATCAAAATGTTTTTCTGCAAATATTTATGCTAAATAAACTTTTAGTCAGGTGCACTGGTGGACCATGGTGGGCCAGGACTCCCAATAGCCAAGGCCTAAAGAAAGCCACGTGCTCCAGGGTTCTGTCTCCACAGGCTGGAGCCTCAAAGCTGTGGAAATGAGGGATTTATGGCCAGCTGTGGAGGAATGGCTGGGTGTAGCTGCAGGGCAGGATCAGGAGGCAGGGCTGTGAGCGGCCGTGGGGCTGGGGCGCCCTGGCAGCTGCTGGGGAAAGCAAGGTGGGTGATCAGCAAGCGTGAAAGTACAAGGAATGCTGATTTCACTGAGCAGCTGCTGCGTGCAGTGAGGTTATTTCCTGGAGGAAGTTTCATGTGCTGGGATTGTCAGAATGAAACATTCTCTCAGTTTCCAGTTCGTGGGAAATTAAAAAAAGGATTTTTTTTGATTCGGAGTAAAACCAAATAACCCTCCCTGCTTCCCACCAAAACTTCTTCACAAATCAGAAATGCTAGTCATCAGCCAGCTTTACGCAACAAATAGACCACTGGGAGAATGTACTTTATTCATGCTTGTACTGAGATCTGATTTTGCAGACCAATGCAAGATTGAAAAAGTAAATTTGTTCATAGACAACTTACCCATTGTAATACTAACCTTCTAAACCAGCTGGTAATTTCTACATCTGATCAGTTCTTTCATCTTTACATACGGTTTTAAAACTCAACTCTGAAGCTAATGCAGAAGTGCTGATCAGAATTCATCCTGATGCTTTTCAGAAAGCCAAATAAACATTTGGATTAGAAAGCCTGGTACTTTTCCTTGAATGTTTGGAATATTAAAACACAACTCAGGCTATAGATGTTAAATGTCAGTACTCAGAAAAATATCTAAATCACATAAAAACCAAGCAAAAGAAACATCTAGATAATAGAGGCTTGCTTTCATCTTGTGACAGAAAGCATAATAATAGTTTTTTTTAGGGGGAAACTTCAGGTGTGGACCAAGCTTCCTCGATCTATATGGCGTCTAAGTAAGATTGTCATCAGAAGCCCTGAAATGCTTTTCTGACAACAATGTTTGCAGAGCTCACTGTGTGCCAGGTATTAATTTTTACAGTTTACTAATCAGAAATAATTTTTAAGCTTGTGTTCATTTTCTTGGCCTTCATCACCCCTGATTCAATGCCTGATGTGTTGGCCGAGAAAACAGCCATTCCCATTAGCAGGGACTTATTTGGTATTTATCAATTTGCCATAGATAGTTGGGACAAGGAATTTTTTTAAATGGGAAGATGTGTCACCATCTGCTGAATTTGTGGTCTAGTTTACAGAGAGCATAAGTCGTTACAGTCCCTTATAGTGGATTTTTCATCTGATTCCTGAGGTCTCAGCTCAGTCCTGTGTCATGGCACTGTTACAATTGCAAGACAAACAGATCTTGGCAAGTGGCATTTACTGGTTACTGTGGGCTGCACAACTGTACATTAGTGTGGAGAGACCAGCCAGTACAGCCCTGGCTCTGTCAGAAACTGGATGGTAAATGAAGTTCACCTGAGTGAATCTGCAGCTGCAGTGAGACAGGTAGTTCACCAGCAGAGTTCTTAATTCATTCTGAGTAAGTGTAGGGAGATCCCAGCACACTTAGGAAAGGCAAACTCTCGTGTCCCCAGTGCTGCAGTTCACTCTGCCTGTACTCCATGGGGACATGGTTGCAGGCAGGGGAGCTCTGGTTGATGCTGGCACCCCTGAGAGAACTTAGTTGTGGTTTTCCTAGATCCCAGAGTTCTTACTGAGCAGTATCCCTTTGTGCAAGTGCCACTGGTTTCAGACAGAATATGATGTTACTAATTTAGCAAGGAAAACTAGTGAAATCTGGCTTGAAAAGGTTACTATAGCCAGCCTTTGGTCCTTTGTTTTACTTGGGGGTAGTCTCTGATCTGTTAGGGAAAAGAGCATAAAATTTAACCCCTTTCTTACACAAGTAAAGAGAAAAAAGATTTTTCTGTGTGTGCATCTCCCGGTGCAAGGAGGCAGTCAATCAGCACCATCCAGAGGGGTACAATAAAGGATTCTTCCACATCTTCAGATATTGGGCTGAAGTTATGCCTCTCCCAAAAGGACAGTAACATCACAAAACTGAGACATTTGTGGACTCATCTTTGCAGTTTCCTGGTATATTTCAGAAGATTTTCTGGATTATATTTTTGATGTGATAGAAGATTGTTTTTATCAGAAAACATTAGAATATATCTTTAAATATACTACTGGGTTTGAGACTGTAGCATTGTCAGAAAATTACTACCTTAGCAGTGCTTGCACAGCTATCTACTACTATGTGATATGAGTGTTTCTGTAGAAATGAACAACAATAACTGTATTTTTCTGAAAACAATGGAAAAATACTTGGTTACATAATCAACAACAGGAAAAATGTTAATTCTTTGTAGAAGCTTCTAGAAGATTCTTATTTTACATGAAATATTGACATTGGTGGTTCAGAAAATTATTCGCTTCTGGGTTCGAGTTCTTTCCTCATTCATTCCCTCTCAATAGGGAGATACCTCTCTTTCCTAATTTGATTTTCAAGGTCACTACTGAAATAGTTGTTTTTTGCAGAAAACTAGTAGACATCCCATCTTTTCCTAAAACTATGACATGCCTTTATGAAATATTAGTGAAAACCTTGTCTCTCTCCGAGCAAAATCCTGTGAAAGCTGTAATCTCTTAAGGCTTTGAAACTCAAATCGAAGCTGTGTTCAGTCACGAGGGCTCAGTCTACTGAACCTCAGGTCTGACAGGACAGAGGCTTCATGGCAGATTCAACCCTCACTGATGCCAGCAGAGAAGAGCCCATTCAAATTCTTACATAGCAACTTCGTGACATCAGGAGATGACAGGTGCTATAACTCATGTGCAGATTTAATATAACAGCTGCTTCAAAAATGAATATGTACTAATATCTAATAAACTGCCTTTTAAAGTTGTTCTCAAGTTGTAATGTTAGAAGTGCAGGCACTTTTGTCTAGGAGCTTTTCCATCAAAAATTCTTGCCAAATTGCTTTATAAAGCAATATGGAAATATCCCAGCAAAATGGTTCTAAAATGTGTTCATTTTTGAGAGACTTGCTTCTTGATACATAAGTCTGTAAAGAAGACGACCTTGAAACGCCAACATCTTGATTTTTAAAAAATAGAAAAAAGAAAAAAAAGCACTAAATATTTCATTGCAACACAAAACAGAAGTGTTTAAAATTATTTTTTGGAAAAAAAATAACATTTGTGCATTTGGCCTAGGAAAAAAAATAGTTTTATTTAATAATGAGAAGCAATCCATTAAGACAAGACCAAAACATTACATTTGTGTGACTTTTAATCCCTTCCTAGACCTCCAAATACAGATAGCTTCTTCATTTTTTTTGGTGAGAACTCACCAAGAAATCACAAGAAAAAGATAAAGAGGAATGATTATTATGGAAAAAACTGAATTGCATCTGCATAATGTATCCAGAATTGTTTTGGTGGAGAACATTTTAGGAGTATGCTGCCCATATACTTCCAACTCATGTTTCTGTGTTTAATATGCTAGCAAAATACTGTAGTCATGGAAAGACATAAACCCCTTGGGATAACTCCATGTACACATTACTCAGAAACTCTGGTGTAGTTCTTAGCAAAATTTATTTTGCAGATTATGGCTCTGTAGTGTTTGTAATTGCAGTCCTAAGAGTGGCTCAAAAGCTAGAGCTTGTTAAAACTTCTAAGTCTTAAGGGCAGATCCTTCAATGCTTATTGAGGAAAATTGCTCATGTGTTTCAACGGGAATTTAGCCTCATCAATAAGCACTACAAAGTCAGGCCCTAGAGAGTCCCACTTCATAAATCAATTATAATTCATTCATCAAAAAAAAAAAAGCTAATTTTGATTCAGTTTAGAACACCCAATCTCATTTCAAATCATTAGTTACATAAGCATGAAGGAAATTAAAATATTGTTAGAATTAATCATGTGTGACTCAGCAGTCCAAAAGACCTTCAGCTAACAGATCAAGTTAAAACCTTCCATTGATGCAATATGCTAAACAAATAAACCTGGGGATTTTGTTAGATCAGAGCATTGTTTGCACATAAGCTGTTGTGAGGTAAGTCTAATGTAAGATTATTCATAATGCATGATGAAGAGAAATCATTTCTGATAAAGAATGTGGTTATCTGAGGAAAGCAAATGCGACTTGAGATGAAAATCCTGCTTTTCCACTTGGAAGCTATGTTGACAGCAGAAGTAATGACAGCAGTTATCTGTCATACCAGTGCCATTATAAAACTTACGGAGAAGCTGCCTTTGCTTTGTAAATGAACTTTGCTTAGTTTTAAAAAAAATGTGTTAGATGATGTTTAACACAAGGGGTCTATTAATTCCAGAGGGGGAACCAGTCTTGCTGCTTTGGGACTGGTTATAGTGCTTTGGGACTATGAAGCAGTGGTTGGAGCAGCTGTGCTCAGATAGGAACCTGTTGGACTTGTCCTTAATAGCTTGTCCTTAAATAGCTTTGGCCCCTTTCCAGAAAAAACAGAAACACTGTTTTGTGGTCCTATCTTTAAAAATGGCAAGAAGTCAAACACGTGGGAGCTTGTGTCAGCTTTTCTTCTTTTCCTTTGTAATAATTCTTCATGAGCTTTCAGAAGTCAGAATCAACCTGTTTACAAAACACATCACAGCTGTGTAAATAAAATACCTTCCTCTAGCAATTATATAGGCATCAGGACAAAATGCAGTGCTGCTGAGTTCCAATTATAATACTGGTGAATCTCTGTTTGCAGTATAACTGTAAGCAAGAAAAAAAATACCAAATGGACAATGGGGCTGAAGAAGGTTTGGAATGGTAATTTTTGCTTTTCCTGTCTATTCCTGTTTCAAGTATGCATGCATTCTACTGCACTGGGAATGAATCTTGTGCATTCCTTTACAATGAATTCAGGAGGTAATGTTTTAATCACATTTTGATGTTCATATCTCACTGAAGAGAATAGTACTTGTTCTTCCTTTTATACTGATACTGAATGAGATAGTTCTCCATAAATGAGAAGCAAGATTATGACATCATGCCTAAACTCCAGATTTACTGCACAGTAGTTTGGATATTCAAACATAATGAGAAAGAAATGTGCTTCAAATTTGCAATTACTAAATCTGCTGCACTCAAGGGTTGCTCTGTTTTCTTTTACTGCTCATGACAGCACTATGGTTACAGTTCTGTTGACTACACAGAATTAATTTTCTAGGACAAATAAGATAATAAAGCCTTCCTTTGAGTGTGTGCTTTCTTAATTAATTAAGTTGCTTTGACTAGTTGGCTTTAGCTTCTTTGGTATCAGTAAAAAACCAGAAACCTCAAAAAAGAGAACCTCAGAAAGTGTCCATGCAATAGAGGTGCTGTGCATTTCTGTATATCCATTATTAAATAGGTTTCATGGGTAATATCAGAAGCCTCTGATATTTTTCTTTTCCCGTACCTGGGAAATACCAGTCAGCTAAAGTCTCTTTCTGACAGCTGTGGGAGTTTTCTTAGCATAATTTGATCCCTGTTCAGACCTATGGTCTTCATCCTTCAACTGGGGAGGTCTCATTGCTTTTTGGAGTTGAGTGGTCCTATTATTCCTGCAGAAATACTGGCTGTCATCTGAAAGATACTGAAGTCAGAGAAAAGATTCCTGCTGACATCAGTAGGCTTTGATTCAGGTTTGAGCAGTTCCAGCATAAAGCCAAATAAAAACTTTCATATATGTTAGGAAACTGCTTACAAAGCGTAAAAAGTCATTTGACAATCACTAAAACAACCATGTTTTTGGGGAACTTTTGTTTTTCATTAATTCAGATTGCAAGCTAGCTGTTTAGTTTAAAAAGACTTAAGATTTTCCTGAATTAATTACGGGCTCTTAAGGTCGCTGAAACGAGTAATTTGTCCATAATTACTTTAGTGAAAAGTAGTGATTTTACCCACAAAAACTCTGTGCTTGAAAAAAAAAGATTGGTTCTCTGCCACAGCTTGTTTTTAGGAAGATTTATCATGAAACTCAAATTCCTCTGATAAGCTGTGTTACACTCCAGTGAATGCTGTGGGCCACCTTGTGTGAGCAAATATTATTTCTGTGAGTAATGGCTGCAAAGACCAAGCCATTTGGCAGCAACTGACTTCTTCGTACTTCTTACTGCTTCAGCTTCCTTACTGTGGTAGCTAAATAAGATGTTATAATTAGGAACCCACCGACATTGTATTCATTTTAGAGGTCAAGTTCTGAACACACTTTTCTGACAAATCTCCCAGTACTGTCTGTGGGAATGTTATTTTTGTCAGGATTAAGTTCCTTTTTTGACTGTTAATTTCATGGCTGCGTTGCACAGCTTCATAATAGGGAAGCTCATAAAGTAAAGATGTACTAGCTCTGTGACTAAACTCTGCAATGCATGTGAAAATTGTTTTTTTCTTTTTGTAATTACAACTGGTATTTCAGCGTTCTCTGCCAGCCCTCACTTTCCTCTATCCACCCCCTTTATTTCTTCCTGATACTGGCACAAACACTAATTTGATCACTTTCCAATGTATTTGTAGAAAAGTTCTCTATAATTTATAGCTGGGCCTGACAGGATTGCTGAAAATAGACAATATAGATGTATTTTTATATAGCTGTGTTGACTTTCATTCTGGTTTATGTTTGCAAAGGATACAGGTGTAGGTCTGTGTTTTCTTTCTGTCTAAACAAACAGATAAGTAAAGTATCATTTGAATACCTTAAAAAGAACAGCAATTACAGCTGTTTTTTTACCAGTTATGTTTTGCAGCTATAGGATTCACTAACTTCTCTAAAAAGCCTCCATTTTTTATATTTGCTTCTGACACACTACAAACCCATACTTCCATTCCTGCATCTACTGCAGCGACAGACCTGTCTGTTGTACTGCTACCTCTGTCTCTCTTGGCACGTAATCTGGTACAACAGGAGCAAAGCAGTAGATCAAAGCATTTGGTGCTTACGTTTGTCACATATTCATTATACACATTTTGGTATTTTACTCCAGCCTAGGGTTACTCTGGTTCCTTGACCAAAACTGATGCCTCTGTTCCTATGCCTGATCATCAAGACTGGTGACTGGAAGAACAGCAAGGTGGAGAGGTGGCATTAAGCAATGGGAAAGGGAGGAGAAGGCTCCTAGATGGAAATTGCTCCCTCATGTTGACTTTTTTTTTTTTTTTGCACTGAATGGAGAGTGGGCCAGAGCTTCCTACTGTTCCAAGAGCCCCTGGGGTGGCAGTCAAGGCCTGAGCACAGTGGAGATGTCCCAACTGGTGTTTGCTGTGACTGCACTCCTATGCCTGACTGCCTGTCCACGCTGAGGAACACCAGATGTCATGTCATAGAGAGTCTGCATCAGCCTGGGCTGGCTCTCCATGGCCCCCATGCAATCAGCTATCTGGTATTCCTCCCAGTGCACAAGATTTCCCCCGTTCCCATGCCCCTGGGTGCTGAATGGCACAAGTCTGTCTGGGACTCTAGCAGACCTGTGTTATGGCATGCTGCCTGCACAGTTGGACAGTCACTGGCACACAGCTTGACACTTGTACAGGCTGGGACTAGGAGGGGAGCTTCTGATGTTGATAGCTGTCACGTCGAGGAGTTCACCCACAGCTCATAACCACAGACATTTACCAAGGTACAACAGCCTTTGTAACATACATATCTCCTCTCAATCATGATCCAAGTGTCAGAAACCTCATGTTACTCCCATTCCACTACAATGACCTGCACAGAAACAGTATACTGGCCTGAACTGGACTCTGTAACACTGATAAAGATTTGCTTTGCAGAAGCAAGCCAGAGAAACACTCCTGTTTCTGCTTTTGTAGTGTTCTTTTGTGGGATGCATGGACAAGATCCCTGAGTGGCTGAAGAATGTGCTTGCAGATATATTGTCCTATATCCCAAAGCACAGACAGCCAAATGGGCAACATAATCAATGGCAGTTCTCACCAGGAGACCAATTCAAGCTCTCCAAAAGGCAGATACTCCTGTCCTGCCCCCAAAGGGTGGTTGTTGCCCTCACTCATCAGCCATGACGCACTCCTCTGAGACTGCCAGTGCTAGGCTGCTGCTGAGGAAACCTTCAGCCCTTTCATGGCACAGAATAATTTGCACCTACTGGAATTTTGCACCTCACCATTGCAGAAGAGATAGAAGTCAATAGTAAAAGACCAGAAAGGGTGGATGGACAACTGACATAGGGAAGTTGAACAAGGGTTCCAGGCTAGGATTAGAGAAGATGAAGGGGGAAGGAGTGCTAGAGATTCAGTCAGAGGCTGACTGTTGACGATAATTATGGCAGCAGATGCACAGCATTTGGTTCATTTTATAGGTACCAAAATGACCTCAGATTGTGACAGAAATACTTGGTGGTTTAAGAACTTTTTGCTGTTCATGTGTTTGGGGTAGAACTTTGTGACAATATAGCCCATTTTGGATTGGCCCTTTATTTCCTCTTCAGGGTAAGCATGCTTTTCATTTACACTTCAGAGAACAATTTCTGGAATAGTTTTTTCTCAAAGGTGGATGCCAAGCAGCTCCACCAACAAAACTGACATGCACTAAGTGGAAACATTGAAGTAATCTGTTTCAGAACTCCTATGCTCTAAACCAAAATGCCAATATAGGATAGGGCCAGTGAGTCCCTTTGAAAGTTGCCTTTTCATGCTGTTGCAGTTGATCTCTGTTCTTTTTTCCCTTTTTAATTTTTTTTTCAATTCTCCTGCAAGTTCCTCAAAGTACTATCCTATTTCCACGTATTTTTCTAGTCTCCCAGTATCCCTGTCTTCTCTTCTTGACACACTGGTTCTCCCTCTCCTTCTTCCCTCTGTTTCTTCTTCTTTTTTTGTTTTTGTTTTCTGGAGCATCAAGCCCTTTCTGGAAGTTTTTATTATTTTTTCATTCCTTCCTCAATGCCCGTTTCTTCTTCCTCGTGATGGTGTTCAGCCATTCTCATCAGGTATTCTTTGCTGAAACTTCTTCTTCCCTTCATCCATCCTGTCCTCGAGTCTTGCCCGAATTCCATCATGATTTCCAGCTGCATCTCTAGCGCTCAGGCACTTTTTTCTCTGTGGGTCCTCTCATGCGACACTTGATACATAAATAGCTACTAACAAGTACCCACTTGATGGTGAAGTACATCCTGCAGCTTTTGCATTCAACCACTTGCAATTATTTGGTCTCATCTGCTTTACCTTAACTGACATCATCTTTTCTTCCCTGTCTCTCTCTTTTAAAGAAAAGAGTGTAAGTCAAAGATATGTCTTTACTACCCTCTGTTTAAGGGGTTCCATATCTGTTTGCTGTTGTAAACATTTTATGTAGAATAGCCTGGCTCCCTCATTTAGACCCATTAATTTACTGCTTGCTTGCTGTGTTCTGTTGCAGCGGGGAAAGACTGCAACCTTCTCTGAAGGCAGCTTTGACCCGTAAAAAGAATCAGGAACAATATTTTTGGTAGATATTCATGGGTGTTTTATTTCTCTGACCACATGGCAGCCAGGCGAGACACAGACCGGCCACATGGCACCCAGGCCAGGCACAAACTCTGCCCCGAAGACCCAGGAATCATGGGACAACCACAGTTTTCGGGGCGGGGAAAACACCTATAGCCAATAAGGAACAGGATAACATCAGGGAGCCTGGAAACCCCGCAGACCATGCCTCAACACCAGGGCCCATCCCCTGGGGTGGGGCCCCTCCACATCTCACCCTTTTTTTTTAAGTAAGAAGATTTCTCTGAAGGGTAAAGCACACCATTTGAAACAACTGCATCGACACACAATAATGACAACCATTTCAAAAGAATGCAAGCCACCCCAATATCCAAAAAAGAATTCAAGAGAGAGATGGAGGCTTTTTGAGCACACTTGGTGGGGAAAACTGAGGCAGGACAGGGTCTCTGTCATCTTCACCTGTTGGAACTTTAAAACCAAGATAGTTATTTTCTTCCCTCCCGCTTTTTCATCCCCCCATAGGCAGAGGGCAATTCTGGGGAAAGGGATTGGGAAAAACAAGGTTTTTTGAGGGAAACCATGGGTGGAAAAATGGATTAGGGATTTGTGGGGACACCAACTGGGGATAATAGAATGTAGAGTAAAAGGAAAAGTTTGGGTGGAGGTAGAGAGGGTACTGGCATGGATATTGTTTGGAATAGCTGCAAATTTTTGCAAATTTACTACCGTTGACTGGAATTCCACCCAGACCTGTTATATTCGCAGCTTGTACCCCTTTCCTCCCCAGCACAAGATCAAATTCCAAGACTTCCCCCTCCCCCACACTTTGAAAGTATTTGCTAGAATCATATTTTGCAATTGCAGTTCGATGGACAAACACATCCTGTCCATTGTCATTTCTAGTTAAAAAATCATGATTTTGTTTAAAATTAAACCACTTTACGGTTCCCAAAACTCTAGTTGCAGTGATTCTCTTGCCTCTGTGTTGTTGGTGCTGGTTTTGAGGTGCTGTCATCTCCATTCTGATCCATGCCAGGTTTTTGTTTTCACTTTCGCCTTTTGCTGCCTCTCTTGCCGCCTTTTGCAATGCTGTCGTGTCCACGCTGGGTCGGCCGGGGCTGCCGGAGACTGCACGCCCCTGACGAGTTTTTTGGTCTCCCCGGAGCCGCGGGGACCGGGCTGGACCGCGCTGCTCCGCTCCGCGCGCCCCGCTGCCACTGCTGCCCTTGTTGTCACGGTAACGGCTGTTTCCAGCCTTCAGAGGTGCTGCTGCACCTCCCCGCCGCTCGGCCCCGGCCGTGCCGCCGACACCCATGCGGCCGGCCCGGCTGCTGCTCCCCGGCGCCGCTTCGCTGCTGTTGCCGCCTCCAGCCTTTGCTATATTCGCGCTGCTGCCTCTGCAGCCGATATTCGTGCCATTTTAGCCCCCACCGGCCAGGCGACCACGTGGCTTGTGGCGCCAGGCAGACTGCGGGGCCGGGCGGGCGCAGCCAGAGCGACAGCCAGGCGCATTCAGCATCAACACCTCTGCCATGCCTGCCGCTGACATCGCGGTTCGCTCTGTCCCGCCCGCCCGCGGGAGACGCTTTGCCCTTTCTTGCAGCGGGCTCAGGGCTCGGGGCCGCGGCCGCACAGCAGTGGCAGAGTCCACAGCAGGACGCGCTCTGCCACTGGGCACGTGATCGGGGGACGGCGTGGCCCCGCAGTCTCCATTGTCTGTAAGAACGGGACTTAGCACATCCGTAAACAGGTAATATTCATGGAAATATTCTTCCATCGGCATAAGCTTCGATTGAGACATTAACAGAGTCAAAACATCTTCCCAAAAATCTCTCTTAAGAGTTAAGTCCCAAGAAACATAGAAAAAGTTTTTAAACAACCATAGCAGGAAATGTTTTAGTTCCTTTTTAGCCTGAATTAAACTAAGATTTGCAAATTGTTGCTCAAGGATTTTTTCCAGTTGAAGATAGATGTCCTTTTGAGGCTCGGACAGCCATAATTCTTCCCAAGAATTTTCCATTGTCCAAGAGAGGACAGCCAAAGCAGGTGAACAAGGAGAAAGATCCAAGGAACTTTTACTCACTGAGTTTCCTGAGTTCTTTGCTGCTCCTCAAAGCTGTCTTCAGAGGTCTAGGGATCGTCAAAATGCCCACATTCTCCCCCATCTGTTGCAGCGGGGAAAGACTGCAACCTTCTCTGAAGGCAGCTTTGACCCGTAGAAAGAATCAGGAACAATATTTTTGGTAGATATTCATGGGTGTTTTATTTCTCTGACCACATGGCAGCCAGAAGAGACACAGACCGACCACATGGCAGCCTGGTCAGGCAGGAACTGACCACCAAAGGCCCAGGAATCATGGGACAACCACAGTTTTCGGGGCGGGGAAAACACCTATAGCCAATAAGGAACAGGATAACATCAGGGAGCCTGGAAACCCCGCAGACCATGCTTCAACTCCCAGGGCCCATCCCCCAGGGAGGGCACCTCCATAGTGTTCAGACAGTGTGATGTTTTTATCTTTTTTTTTAATACCTGTAAGGTCTTGTTTGTGCTTGCAACACACAACTCTCAGAGTGCTCTGGAAACTGGATCCTCAGCATGTGCCCTGTAATCTGCAGCTGAACAAGCCGTGAGGATAGTTCTTTCACCACAGACAAATCCAGTGCAGACTCTCCTGATGACACAGTTGTATCTTTAAGATATCTTTATTGGATTCTTGTGTGGTTGTAATAACTGGTTGAATGAGCTGTCACATTGCAAAACTGGGGAGAAGCTGTTTTGTATTGTTGGCCTTACTTCTTTTCTCATAGATAAATAATAGAAGTAACATCACACTAAAGAAAGTAACAATCTTGCACACAATTTTGTTCACATGGTCAACAGTGTATTTTTCATGTTGAATTCAGTAACAAAAAACTTGAAAAATACTTTTATTTCCTAGATGTCATGATGTCTGTCAAATTTGCATTGAGAAAAGCCTTGGTTTTTTATTCCCCAGATAGTGATTGTTAGGTGACATAAATTTTCTACATAGATACCTGTGCTACTATTAGCAACTTTTGTTACTTTAAAAATATGCCAGAATTACTAAGAAAACACCCTTCAGTTCTTTCAAACCACCCTTGACGTATTTACGTTTGATAAATTGTGTTAGTGGTTTAAAATTCATGTTTTGTGGTATGGGAATACAACTAATTTTCTTCAGGAAAATGAGAAAATTAAGTCTTCTCTTCTGAGACTTCCTTACTTATAACATGGGTGTGATGATATTCACCCTTTAATAATGCATATAATTTATTTCAAAATAATGGTGGTGGCTGAGAGATCCAAACTGACAATTCACAACTCATCAACTTAATTAGCACTTCCAGTCAGCTTTGAGACAATGAATAGTTCAGATGAGCCTTGGAACAATAAGTTAATTCTAATTCAAAGTGCATGACCCAAAATAAACCATAAGAATGCTGAATTATTTCAGTAAAGCCCAAAAAATTACACTGTAAAATGTTAGCTTTAAAGGACCCAGGAGTCATAGAACCACAGAATCACAGCTGAGTTGAGGCTGGAGATATAAGAAGGTCTCCAGTCCAACATCTTTAAACTTGAAGTCGTATCAGCTAGGAGATAAACAGTGTTGCTTGTGGCTTTCTTCAATTGAAAATCTGCAAGGATGGAGACTGTAAAACCTCTCTGGAAAATTTGCTCCAGTGAGTGACTGTCCTTATAGTGAAAAAGTTTTTCTTTTATCCTGGCAGAAATTTTTAGTTTCAATTTATGTTCATTGTCTCTTGTCCTCCTACAGTCTTGGTGGCTCTCTGCTGAACTCACTTCATTTTATTAACACTGCATTTATTATGGAGAACCTGAAACTGTATGCAATGTACCAGACGTGATCTAACAAGTACCATGTAGAGGGTGATAATCGCATCTCTGAATCTTCTGTCCGTGCTTAGTACAGCCCAGGATACTGTTGCCCGTCCTGGCTGCCACACCCTGCTGCTGGCTCATGCTGGCTCATCTTGCTATCTGTCAAGATTCTCAGGTGCAAAACTTTGCATAGATTATCATAAAATTTCATAATATTCCTCTGTCAGCCCGTTCCTCCAGCCTGTCTGACTCCCACTGCATGACAGACCTGCCCCTAAGTCTGTTCTTCCCAGTTTGGTATCATCTGCAAGTTTGATGGAACTTCCTCTGTCGATCACCTCCACCAGGTCACTGAGCGGATGTTGGACAGGACAGGTCCTGGTGCAGAGCCATGCAGCAGGGCTCTTGTTGCAGGCTTCTAGTAGTGTGTGAGCCATTAACTGCCAACCTCCTGACTGTCCAAGCACTTTTTTGCCCATCGAACTGTCCTCTCATCCAGGCTATAAAGTTCTAGTTTGGTTACGAGAGACCATGTGGAAAGGCTTGGTTATGAAAAGTTGCACTTAAAAAATAATGCTGTAGGATGAACATTCAGCCTTCTTGGGGCTAGGTTCACTCAGCACATTGAATGTAAGAATGTGCAGGCAGGAATTACTCTCCAGTGGGCATATACAGTTGGGATGCTTTCTTCAGGTATAGATTCCAGTTCACTCTTTTTTTCTCCTCTGTCATTCAAGAACTGATTGTGGCTAATACCCTTTAAGATGTTAGAATTCCTCAAAATTTCTGTATCATTACTGCATTGCAAAGTCCAGACTTTTTACTGGCCTGTCCTTGTAAAGGTTTGTGCTCATGGTATTGCAATGCAGTGTCATATCACCCATTTGGGGGTGGTGATAACAGTAAAGGTGCATTCCAGGTCTAATGTTGAGGCTGCGTTCCCATGCAAAGAAGAACACAAGAATCAAAGGTGAACCTTCATGCCTACAACTTGGGGGGCAATAAAAACAAGTCCTAGTTTTGAGTCTGTGCATATTTTCTGTTTTAATCTTTTGGGCAGTCCATATAAACTAGGATTGTATAGAAGGTAGAAATGTGGGAACTACCTAGGTTTCTAGAATAGCCGAGTAGGTGACCTCACTACTAAGCCTGTGCACAGTGGCATATTCCTGTAGGAAGAATAGAGTGGGTATCCAAAAAGGTCTACAGGCTAAGAAAGTAGGTATTTAGATTTCCCTATGAAAAAAAAAAAAAGAGGAATTGAATGGGGTTTTTTTCCTGTTTCTCTTTCCCATAAAACTACATATTTATTCCTGCACTGCATACTGAAAATTTTTTTGGACCTGAACTGCAATGTCATCTGCACCAAGACAGGCTCAAAGATAGTATTAGTTAATGTGGGTCAAAATCATGCCAGTACGCAGTCTAACAGATAAGATGAAAGATGGTTGCAATACCCTGATACTATTTTAAATGAAAGTATAGATATAGTTGCAGTGGATTCTGACAGAGGAATTGGTAATTTTTGAGGCTTAGCCCTGAGATAGTCACTGGGTTTCTCAGGCGTGTCAAGAGTTAGATAGTGGCAGGCACAGGCCAACAGTTTTAGGTATGTAGGAACTTGTAAAGTACATATGAATATGAAGTTTAGATACTTCTTGGAAAGGCAATTTTTATGTGCCAAAAAAAAAAAGTATTTAAATTCCAACTGGATCCTTGTTTGGTTATCTAAATCTTTTTCTGACACTTCTGTTACTGTCCCGTTCTTTTCCCCCAATATGAGTAGCAGGAGAGAAAGGGAAAGGGTGCTTGTTAACAACATCAAATTTAAAATCAGAGGAAGTCTTCCAGCTCACCTGGATGAGCTTTGGATAAGGAACTTGCTCATGGTTTACTTTTCCTACTGCTTCAGCGTTTTGTGGTAGTGAATCTTTATGAACTTGAGCATGGGAAAGCATTTACAGATCTCAGCAAGTAACAGATACATTTCTAAATTGCCAGTTGTCACTGGTGAAACAGAAGATGACAAGACTTTGTGCACAACAGCCCTTACTGGGTAAAGGACAATTAGATCTAGGAGAACATTTAAACCAACTACCAAAGAATAAAAGCCTCAGCCAAACAGGACTCTGCAAACTATGAAATCTGACAAATGTTCACTTACCAAGCACTGGATTAGGCTGCCCAGAGTGGAATCTCCATCCCTGGAAGTGTTCAATTGGCATGTGGATGTGGCACTCGCTGATATACTTTAATGGTGAACACAGCACTGGTGGGTTAATGGTTGGACTCAGTCTTCTTAGATGTCTTTTCCAACCTTAATGATTCTGTGAGTCTACCTCTGTAAATGTGTTGTATTTGTTTATTATTTGGTATTTAGTTTTACAACTATGTGTCCTTCCATCACAGTTATAGGTTAAAGATACACATATCTCAAATAATATGCATAGTGGCTAAAATGCAATTATGTGAAGATTGATGAAAGATGTGAAGTGATAAATCATAAGATGAAACAAAAATTGGTTTGTGTTTTCTGTGCTTCCAAAGCCAAATATTTTATCATCACAAAATTCCATAAAACACAGCCTGTAAAAATAATGCTCACAGAAGATTAGGACAGCAGGACAGCAGATTGTCTTTCTGTATTTCATACTTCCTAAATGTTGATATATAAAATAGTTGTTAATAATTGTTATGGCTTGTTTTTGTGGACACAACTGGCAATTTAATATTTCTGAAATTATTGATTTTTAAGAGTTTTAATACTGTTCAAAATTTCGCAGTTACTGTTCAGCATCATTGGGCTTCTTTTCACCTGCCTGCCTCTCAGCTCTTTAAGAAAACACGAGTAGATTATGCCTAGAAGCACAATATTTTTATTTCTTTTAAAAAATCTTTAATTGACCCTTACTATGATCTTTAGGTGCAAGACATTCTTTAATGCCTGATCACTGAGAATTTTTTAACATTACAAAAAAATCTCCCTGTATATGCTAGCAGTGGCAAACATTTTATTATTCACCTGGTTTATTTTAGCTTTGATACTATGCATAACCTCTGGGCTTCTAAAGCATCCACACAACTGAAGAACTGAAGAACTGTCTGCCACCTCTGGAGATGGAAAATTATTTCCTGTTTATTTTAGAACTGTGTAAGGCTTCATGCTTTAATCCTCATCAGTCCATTTGAGTCCTTTGCTTGATCGCTCACCTTCACGGTTGTAGGTATTTCACCATGAGAACAGGATTCAAATGCTTTCAACCCTTAGGAACTGGCACAAAATCACTGAGTATCATGACATACTTGTGTCATTGGCAGTTTTTAAAAAATACAGATACTTAAAGAGGCAGTCCTGTAAATTAGGAGTAAAACTGCCATGTGTGTATCTACTAGTTTATCCTAAGTATAACAGAGTTAGTTAATTGCATTCTGCTTAGTAATTTTAAGAGCTAGAAAATTGATATTCTGGTAGACCTAATGTTGTTTATAAGCTGCTACTGCTGCTAAGGGAATCTCGCACAATCTGTTGTATTTATTTGTCATTTATCAAAGGACAAGAAAGATAAACAAAAGATGATGTCATTGCTGTGCATTCAGCCATCACAATGATGCTCTGCTACAGTTGTCATCACAATAGGGAACAGAAAGAAAATGTACACCACCACTGATAATCTAACTGCCTGTTCCTGAAAGGGACTTGCACAGCAGTGCTGTCTCCTCCTTCCAGCGTGTGAGATGGAGCTGAGCGTGATGTCAGTCAGGAAAACCAGAACCCGGTCAGTTGTCTGAACTGCCTGTCCCAATAGACCCGTGCTTTTATGGGACCCTCCCTAACCATAGTGATACATACACTTCCTTTTACTATTTACCTTTCTCTTAGTAAACTTCTGGAGATGATACTTTAAACTTCTAGTTTTGTTTCTCCATGGAATGGTCGACATTATCCTAATACATTATTGTAATGATATCTCCTTTCACTGTCAGACCCTTTGTATAACAGAGTGAATACTTCAGTAATTTTGTAAGATATTTTCTAATTGCTTGTTATTCTAGTGCCTTTGTCTCATATCAGTTTTGAGATTTGCTTTTCATTTAGCATAAAGTTTCCTAAATTTTAAGTAACTGATGTCATCCTCTTGTGTACTGAGAAGTCGCCACCTAAAGGCACCTTTCATGTAATATCTGAACTGGTTACCAAAGAGCTGAAAATATGTAGTGTGTGAAGCTGAACATAAAACTACAATGAAAATGGAAGTCATTGACAGAACCACATTAAATGTCCGAGGAATGCAACAAAAGAGTTAGCCATTTCCTTGTCTGAATCAGAAATGTTGATGGGGGAGGGCTGTTGTGGTTCCCATTCGCTTCACTCCCATTGTCCAGGCGTAATTCTGCATCTGGTTATAATCCTGCAATGGCCTCTCCTACCGTGCCTTAGTGAAGGGACACAAATGGCCATTTGTTCTTCAAGAAGGTGGCTCAATTGGTACTGCAAATAAAAGGCCAGAAGCAAATAACTTTCAGCTCTCAACCACAAAGGCAACTGTTGAAATGGATTATATGCGGTGTTCCTCTGACATGTAGGTGCAAGGCAATAGCGCAGTTAAACAGGGGACAGATAAAAAACCCCTACATTTTTAAAATAAAACCATTAGATATTAGATAAACAAACAAACAGATCTGCATTCATTGGCATTGTAAGCGGGGCTGTGGGACCATTTTTTGCTTGTCAGGTTTTACCTGAAGTATAAAATTACAGGGTAAATGTGAGCTGTGCTCCCTTCCTGCCTATCATTAAAATCCATTACCCCACAGAAGTTTGTGAGAGACCTAAATGGCAGAAGTAGGCACCTTTCATGAAGAAGCAGAAGTGGTTACAAGTCTTCAGTTTGGAGAGGAGAAAGCCATGAGGATGTGCTCAAGGTTCACAAAATCATGAAAGTGGTTAATAAAATGAATGCATGCCAAACAATTTTTCACCAAGTCCCACAAAACTGTAATTTAAAACAGATAAAAGCAACTGGTGAATCAGTGGACATTCACTGTTGCCACAGGAGTCTGTGAAGAGCAGAGTATTGGCAGGTTTTCCAGAAAGAATTGGACAAATTAACAGACAGCGAGCTGATAGACACTACTGGGAATTAGACAAACAGGGACTAGGAGATCTGCTATAAACTGCCTTACTCCAGTAACGATGGACACTGGATGGAAGGGAGAAATAAAGTAGAGCTAAGCTAGATGGACTACCATTATGACCCCGGAAGCCATTTCTTGTGGTCTAATGTCTGCTTCCAGGTTTTTGCCTAGGTCATGAAGATTCTTCCTTCATGACATCTGTGAGTGATTAATTTCCCTATCAAGTCAGAAATACCTCTCACTGTCTTTCACTGACTTACTTCTCAGATACTGTCATCACCTCTTCTGTCATGAGCAAATACCTCCTTCTTCCTATTGCTGCAGAATAGTAAAAGATTTTCTATAAGGACACCAGGGTACTATCTGAGTGCTTTCTGAATGTGCAGGTGGACTGCTTTTTCTAATGTGCCACCAGATCTTCCCTCTGGAATGTTATGCAGGTTGTGTCTTATCCTGTCACTCGTGGACAACATAAATCTAACCTCTTCCCCATATTTCAAAACACCGCTGCAACTTTCCTACATTTAGACATCTTCTGTCACAGCTCATGAGACAGCTTTCTCACCCATATTTATGTTACTCTCTTCTGGACAATTATTTGTCCGCAACTTTATTGAAAAGCTGATTTCAAAAGTGTTCAAAGGGGGACATTATACTCCATACATAACCTCACATACTGGTAAGGAGAAAGTCTGAATTTTAAAAAGTGGGATAATATGAGGCTCTGGAGAGAGCCTCACAACACTGATATGCCTCACTTTGCTGACAGGAAATCTTTTGTACCAAGTCCTTAAATCTTGTTTTTCAACTGGGTCTGCATCCATCTTACAGTGCTGCCATCTAGACCATGTTTCCCAGCTTTTTGTGTGAGCATGTTGTGGAGACTGTGTTGGAAAAATCGTGTTCAAGTCAACACCGACAGCACTCTCCACAGTTAGATAACCTGGCATGAAATTAGTCTGGCTCAATACAATGTCTTCTTGACATACTCACAAAGATTGTTTCTTATCATTGTATTATTTACTAGGTGGTCATAAATGGTTTGTCCTTATCACAGTTCAGTATCGTTTTATATATTGAAGTTAGGCTGAGTTGTTTCATTTCTCCAATACCATCTCATTTCCTTTTTTTATGACTGGGTCATCCATCATCTTCAGGGGCATCAGCCATGGCCCTGTATCCTTCTGGAAGCTCAGCTTCCTCAGGCTCACAATCTCTTTTCCTTTCCTCATGGGGCTCTTCTAGCCTGCACTGTGCTAAGAGTCGTGTGACAGTCACATATCTCAGGCATTATGAGTTAGTCAGCCTCTTTCTATTTCTAAATAACCCTGGTGTGTCTCACTAATGCACCAACCACTTGTTGTTAGGGAAAACCCCTTCATTCTCTTTTCTGGACCACCTCACATCACTGGGAGTAGTCCCTGGTGAAAAACCACTTTGCTGTTCCCCTAAAAACCCACTTTTTCTGTGATTCTTATTGATCCCAGCAGTGGTCAGTCTGTTGAGATGATTGGCTGGAGATCTTCCTCCTTTTACTCCATTCTCCCTCTGTATTGACCCATTTCTCGTGTCATATAGCTAAGTTTTCTTGCACAGATATATTTTCCTTTTCGTGGTTTCTTACTTTGCTGAACACAAGGGGTTACTGATCTGTGACAAGGTCTCCTGGATATTGTCATAGTACAGATAATGGTTAATGACAGAGCAGGAGTTAAGGAATCAGTCTACATGGTTAAAACAAAATATGGTTGTGGTAACTTTCTTAATATTTTAGTTCTCATGGTTTCATAGTAAAAGAAAAAACAAAACACAAGTAAAATGCAAATTCGAAACAGAGCTATTGATTAATTGCTCCAGTGTGTGTTAAAAATACACTGCTAACCATTATAGATCTCTCTTTCTTGTAAAAAATATATTTTGAGTTCTTTCACAATTCTTCTAGATTCCGATAATACCTAATTGCTCTGAAAAAAGATTATCCTCCTAACATAGGGCTTTAAGTCTATAAATCAGTTAAGTGAGATATTACATGACATTTCAAAGCTTCTATATAACTTAAGAAAATCATCTCCTAACAGTACTAAAATATCTCACTGAAATACACAAATTTAGTAATATTCCTGGGAAGAAAAATGTTTTCTTACTGTTTGGCCTTCTTATGGCATTTATGTTTAATCTTGTTTCCTATCTGTACTTTTGCTTCCAAGAATTATTGTGGCAGTCATTAAAGTAAATATTCCTTCTAAAATCTATCCATCATCGTTGACATTTTTTCTATGTTTTATAGCACTTTGCAGTTCTAGAAACACATTTTTTCCATTCTTTGCTAAATGTCAAAGATGGCACAAAATACTGTGCTTCACTGTTCTAAGCAAAATAGTTCTTTCACTTTTCTTAAAAGAGCACAAATTCATCTCCCAGAAAGAGAGAAAATAAATGATTGTTGTGTATCTTTTCAAGTGTTGCAAAAATCAGAACACGATATTGATGAGACTTGTTTCCCACACAGCTGTGTCTCCTAAAACAGTCGTTTAGACATAGAATGACTTTCCAATTATTTATCATTGCAGGCTATTCTAAATTCATTGATTTTGAGTTAAAAGCACAGCGAACAGAACTGAAACTATGAGGGTAGCTTGAACAATTTCTTTTCTGCAGTGAAGCTGTTTTCATTCTTCAGTGTTTCTTCTGCTGATTTTCAATGCTAATGTTAAAAAGTAAAGCTGCTCATTTATTCCCCAAGAGATTTTTTATACCTTAATAAGTTCTTTTAAAATTTTTAAAACCTATAATAACACGGTTCTGGTCTGGTTTAAAAAATATTATTATTCATGTGATCTAAGAAACAGTTGGATGAAAGGTTTTTGTAGGCTCATCTTAAACATTTTTCATGAAACACTTCTCTTGTTAAGAAAATTTTACATCATTGGAATCAAAATATTTATGGAAATATATTCTCTTGATAGACTTAATTGAGAGTTGCCAAGCATGCCCAAGGTTTCAGTCACTCTCTTTCTTTAAATTTGTGGGGGTGTGTGAACAATGGCAGATTTGGATTGACCAATCCAAATTTTTTGATTATCCTTTGTGTAAAAATGACCTCTCTTTACGGAAATTGAGAAGAACGTTATTTGTGTAATTAAAAAATACTCAGCTGGAAAGATCCTTGAACAGTAGAATTTATTACCTATCTCAGAGATTTGCATTTCAAAAGCAAATATATTCCAGAATTTTTTGCTTTGTTTGTTTCGTTTTTATCTGAGAAATATATTCCTTTTTTCCTAGTAATAGAGAAGCATGGATTACAGGTTTTAAATTCCTATGTATAGAGCAATTGCAAATAGCATGCAAATTTGTTACAGAATGGAAGTGGCATTGTTGACAAATTATTTGAACGCACTGTCATGGCAGGACTAAGAAGGCTTCTTTCAGTCTCCACAACAAATTAATGAGGAAAAATTTGGAGCGCCTCTGACTCACTAGTGTTGAGAATTTTTCAAAATTAGTGAATGCAGTTCCTTGCTGGTTTTAGGACAGTGCTTTAGTCAGGATTTCCATTTTCAATCAAATATGTGTTTCTGAGTTCTACATACATGACTGATATTAGTCAGCTGCCTACATTTGTAGTCCAAAGACTGAATCACTCCTATTCAGAAATAAACCCTGACCTAAGTTTTAATTCTTTGCATGGAAAGACTCTGGGATTCTCACTTCTGCTTCCCTGGGGTGCCTGCCAGAAGAGAACAGTTCTCATTCTCAGTCAATGCTCTGTAGAAGGCATCAGGAATGCCTGAAGGGAGTCATTCACCAGTGTCACTACCAGGAACAGCAGTGAAAATTGACAGTGCTGGTTATGCCTGTGCTCCTGCTGTGCCATACCTAGTCTGTTAGCTCCCCTGCCTGACTGCAGGTTTACTGGTGAAGTGCTAGTCTAGTCTGATTCTTCATTTATGTTGTCTTTCCAGCAGAGGTGTTGAAACAGAGGATTTCAGAAAATTCCATGCTGAAGCAGCAGCCACACTCCTGAAGGATGGGGCTTTTAGTAAAGGTAGAGACTGGAAATGTAAAAAGAGTTTCTGCTGCTGCAAGCCAGACAGAGGTAATGGAAATTGAGATGTGCTGTGTCTCCTTGATGAACCATTCTTTTCAATCTTTCTTCTGAGGCAGACTATCAGCAGTGATGAAACTGTTAGGAATGGAGAGCTACATCCCCAGGCCAGCTGAAAAGGGCACCAGACACAAGATTCAAAAGTAGATCTTCCAGGCTTTTTGTAGTTCCTGTTACAGAGGGGTTATATCTGTTTCATCTGGAGTCCAGTCTGTAGAACATTTCAGCTAGACAGTCATAGTTGGTATCCTTCCCACATCCCCTGAAATACAGGCCAGTTATTTTCAAGTTCTTTCCATTTGTCAGTGTACTAAAATCTGTGTTACCTGCAGAAATATGTGATTTTATTCTAAACGTTGGCTCACAAAAAAAACAGAGTAAGTCACAGTCCTTAGAAAATAAGACTTAAAAAATGTTTGAGGTTGACCTGAGAATAAGAAAGGAATCCCAACAGAGCTAAGCCATTGTGGCAGAATGATAAAAACTTGTATTTTCCTGGGTTATATTCTGGGCTGCCACAGACGGTGGCTTAATATCATGATGTCTAGGCAAATGGTGGAGAAAAAATACCATTTTTTATAAAAAAGGGAAAAATCGTGCATTTTCCATTTTTTTAAGTCCAAACTAAATAACAGTTTTGCATGAAGTTTCAGAGAACCAAAACTCATATTTCTGGTGAATTTTTGATCTGTGATTAATGTTGTGCAATTTTAGCAAATTTATTTTCAGCTAAAATTTACTTTTTATTATCCAGCCAAGTCCTTTAGTCACAAACTCAGTATTCATCACAAGAGAAGTCAATTACAGTGCTTTCTGCTCACAATAATGAATAAATTCTAAATCAATGTTCCATTTCAGAAAGGTAAAGGATTCATAATATTGTGTTTTAGCAGTGTCTTTGCTCAGTCCATTCAGCAGCATTCCTCTCTTTTCCTAAATGTCATGCTGTTGAACAGCATTCTGGTCTCAGTTTCCCATGCTAAAATGAGAAGTTTAAAATTCTCTTTAATTTTTTCCATTCCTTTCTACTGAAAACAGGAAACATGTTTTGAATTGCTTGGGGAGCACTGTCAAGGGCTTAGTGTAATCTGTCCATTTCACCATGGTCCTGTTCATCCTGAGAAGCAGGAAGCTTTACAAGAACTGCACAGTTTCAATAGGAAGATACCCTGGATATATAAACAGAAAGTGTATGGGGCAAGTTTGTTGTTCCCTTTGGCCATGTGAGCAATGATGTGTTACACCGGACAGCAACAGTGATGGGCTCCCCACTGCCGGAACTAACATGTGTGCCACAGCTGACCCCTTCCCTTGTGGCCATTCCTCCATCCCCACCTGGACTGTAGGCACCTGTGGAGGTGCAAGTCTTGAAAGTAAAGCATGCCACTGAAGAGGAAAGGAGGAGATCATTTGGCTAAAAAGAGCTAGTTGAACTCTCTAGTGGGGTAATCATTTGTGCCCCTCCTAGTTCTCCATGTGATATAAATGACAGGTTTTTCCTTGAGAATTCAGTCACCCTTGTGATTTGCAAGCAGAAGATATTAAATCCATTTCCTTTGCCTTTGTCCCTTCTTCCATGTGTAATCTCACTTATGTCATTTAGTATCAATATTTACTTCAGTTTAAGTCATTTTGAAGTTTTAATGGACTTCATAGATCTCCTTTCTCTTTAAGTGCTCTCACAGCAACATAGAATCATGCAAATCTGTGCAAGTACTTTGTCAACAACCATTCAGCCTCCTGAAGTGTAGCCATTTCTAAATTTACATTTATTACAGTGCTATGGGCACTAAGGATAGCAAACTACTAATAAAATTGGTATGAGAAATCTAGTTAAAGGAAGCTTTCTTCTTCAGTTAGCTTTAGCACTAAAAAAGGAAATACTCGTTTCTAGGCGTATCCAAGCTAAAGTGACCTGAAGTCTGCCAATTTCCTTTCTAATATATATTCCTTTACATATAAATATGTAATTGTAAATACGAGTCCCTCAGTCAGGCCTCTGTGGACTATTTTACATTTTGGTAGTGGAAATAAAAAGAAAGCAGTATGAAAACAGAAATAAAAAACATCCTATAGCATGTGGCATTCACTGAACACTATTCCTAATTCATTGTCTCAGTAATCAGCTCCCCATCAAATCCTGAGGAAACATCTAAGGCGAAGTAGTGTATAGAAGACTACTCGTTTCTGTAGCTTGATAAAAAGAATATACCTGAAAATTAGTGGGTTGCTTTCTAGGTAGGTGGTGGACTAGATGTTACTGTATGGTCAGATTGCCCTGCAAACTGGAACCCAGATCTTACGTCTCCTCAATAAGGGGATATGAAAAACCTGAATCAAGATTTGTACTTAAATGCTGTGCATAGAGCTCGGGTTTTTTTGTTCTGTTTCATCACATATTGAAAATGCAAATATTTATTTTGAGACTTTAAATGTGGAAGAAGAAGGTCAAGTGCCCATCTAATGCCATGGCTCATATTTGAAAGCAAGTTAGAGCTTAAGTGACTCGGCTACAACTTCAGCAGAAACTTGGTACATTTTGAGCATCAAATTCTAACATTTTATAAATGCTTCTATGATAATTTTTGAAAAGAACTGATTTTATCTGGTGTCATTTAGCTATTGTCCACAAATTTGATATTTTAAACTATTGACGAGGACTAATGAGAGGCATTTTGAGAAGAACTGATCTCTGCCTGAGCACACCTGCACCCCGAAGCTGCAGCTGGCATCTCCACAGGCTCACCATTGCTTTATGCACTAAGTGCTTCCATCTAGCAAATAAGGGTTTGTGGTGACATGAAACTGTGAAAGCAAAATGGTTGCCAGTATTCTTCTGAGAAAGTGATAAAGGATCTGAGGGAGTGATTAAGGATCAATATGGAAGCGCTCTCTTGAAGCTGCACTTGTTGTCATTTTTAATACTAGTTACTACTACTACTACTGTTAGGTGATCGAGTTACTACCTAATGCAGAGAAATCCTGCCTTGAATTTCAAAGCTCTGACAGGAATCCAGGCGTCTGTGAGAGACAGTGCAGAAATATGATTCATGATTAGCACCCCGAGTTGCCACTAGTTTAAAAGCTGGCTTAGGTTTAGCTAATATCAATGTGTATGTCTGCTAGTTAAGAAAAGCAGGTATAGGTAACCGTAAAAATCAAGATGCATGCAGAGAGGAGTGATGAAGAGTGACAGCTGAGCAGAATGCTGCTGTATGTGGATATTAAATATTTCCTATTTCTAATTTAAGACACCTGTCATCTCCTCTACTTATCTATTGATTGGTGCTTAAAAGTCCTCATGGTGCATGTGCGAGGAAAGACATGCAGAGTAAATATGCTAAGAACCTGAAGTGCATAGCAGACAATGAAGAATTCAGAAATATACAATAATGGCCCAAATCATGGTCAATAGTCCTGTTAAAATTTGTCTCCCATTGTTTTCAATTTAGGAAAACGTGAAAATGCAGGCCTAAGTCTGACTCCCTTAAGTTATTGCTGGCTTTGCTGATTACGATAAGACTTCAATGCACATTCAGATTTACATATGTATTTATATCTTCTTCCAAATAAAATTTTCCTGTAAAGAACTATTAGTCACAGTATGCAGAAACTGGCTTTGTGAAACTAGAATCTATAATCCTGATCCATCCTCTCCTATAAACTATGCTGATTCTTAAAATTTAATCTTGGAGTGAGGAATGTTTGCATACGGATTTCTTTGTGGCCAGTGATTGGTGAATTAAGGGGATAAGAAGACTCAAGCCCACCTTTTGACTGTGAGAGTGGTTTGGCTGCTGGAACATGCAAATAACTCTATAGATCTGCTTTCATTAATCGGTGTTTAGTCAGCAAGGGGCTCTATCTCTATTCATGGCTGTTGTCACACTGTGAAGACATGTCCACTTCCCCATACTGCATTTCCATCTGTGGCATAACTGCTTTGATTCAGTTACACAGGGATGGATACTGGCCTCAGAACGAGTGAGCATGAAACCTGGAGCCTATTATAATTTGCAGGCTTTCACTGACTTCACTAAATACAGGAAAATGACCATAGTGCAAAAAGGCCGAGGTCTAGAACTTCAGGTCAGTCTATTCACAGCCTTCATATCTGATATCTGATAGATAAAGAGAGAAAGTTGCATTCTTGAAGATGAAACATTGCACCATACTTTTGGGCTGAAATAGCAGATATGCCAGTTATGGAGAGTTTGAAGATGCCTTTGGCAGGCAGCATAGCACAAAGGGCTGATGGCATGACACAACGTACAGTTATACTGCAGACCCCGTCTTGCCCCATGAGCATCTAGAGAAACAAGCAGTTTCAGAAGGTTTCTTCTGTTTCAGAGTGCTGAACAGATAGAGTGGCCCAAACAGCACTCTGTTGGAAAGTACCAGGGTTGCCTGCCTTTAGCCTGTGGCTCAATTTGTGCAGAAAAGTTGTAGTCCTGTTCCAGAGGCTTCCTCACCTATCCCCACACTCCCAGGGATCTTGCTTGGCAGGGAATAGTCGTGGCAGTGGAGCTGGAGTTTCGTGGGAGGGCACTTAGCATCTTCCCTCAGCAGAGCAGGGGATGAAGACAAACTGTTGTCTGGGCTGGTGTACCCACCAAACCGTGGGTCATCCCAAGCTTGTGTAGAGCCTGTGTAGCTCAGGAACTCAGTTGTTCCTCAGTTTGGACAGGCAGCCAAGGGTGAGAGCAGTGTCATGGAACTTTCAGGGACATGTCTGCTGTGCTCAGACATGTGCTGGGCTCTTGGAGCAGCAGGAAGATCTGGCCCACTGTCCTAGGTTATAGCGTAAGATGGGCCCC
>VYXC01002457.1:1571199-1709748 GCA_013397175.1 Platysteira castanea | reverse complement strand
CTGGCAGGGTGCCAGGTCGTACCCTGACTGTCAGCTTAAGCCAGTGTTTTCTGTATTATTGTTTTGTTTTATATATATATATATAAGTAAAAGAACTGTTATTCCTATACCCCATATCTTTGCCTGAAAGCCCCTTAATTTCAAAATTATAATAGTTCAGAGGGAGGGGAGTTGCATTTTTTCCATTCCAAGGGAGGCTGCTGCCTTCCTTAAGCAGACACTTGTCTTTCAAACCAAGACACCCACTCTCCATTCAGTGAAAAAAAAGAAAAATCAATACGAGGAAGCAATTTCCCTCTAGGAGCCTGCTCCTTCCACTCTCACTGCTAAGCCTGAACTTTTTACCCCGCTGTTCTTCACCACTCCAATGCCTGAGGCTGCTCCTTCCCTCCTGGCTGCCACAGGGGACAGCAGGTCACAGAATACAGAGTCCCTGGGGCACAGCAGGCTGCTGGTAGCTGCTCATTGCCCTCTCCTGCCATGGGGATGACGGGGAGAAAGTTGCCTGTTTGGAGCCCAACTCCATCTGACCTTCACACCAGCTGGCTATGGCAGGAGCAGTTGACCCTACCCTGCCTGAACTGAGTCCTGGATAACCTGGGATCTGTTCAGCAACCAGTCTGCAAACAGCCAGTAGAGGAGTGCTGTGCAGTCCATTTGACACTCAAAGACAGACCAGCTTCCTTTTCTCTGTCTCTGATGGAGAGTAGGATCAAAGGAACTGCATTTCCCCTTTTTTCTTGCTTCAGCATGTTGTGTCCATGCTGCTGCAGGCATTCAGCAGGGTATGCACCAGGAAGCCATGCTGGAGCCTCACAGCTGAGGATGTTCTACAGAGGGCAGAGAAGAGAAGAGGAGAGAACATGGAAGTTGTAGCTGAAAGGCACCCAAACACAGCTGGCAGCAGCCCTCAGTCTGCCTCAATCATCGGAAGTAGCGTGATCTTCAAAGTTGGTGGAAATTACAACTTTCTGTGAATACCCTGTGGCCTTGGTGTCAGGACAGGAGTACGTGGTTTCCAGGAGAAAGAAGCTTGGCACAGTGCCAAGGGGAACTGCAGTAAGCTTTGGTGGTAGCTCTGAACTCACCAAGTTGTTGTTTATCCTCACAGGTCAGTGTGGGAGGACAACAGAGGACAGGCAGTGGCTTTGAGTCCTCCATTGTTGCTGTAGACCTCCAGGTGTTGTGACTGCTCCTTTAGTTAGCCCATGGTGGTCAGCTTGTTTTGATGTCAGTCTTTAGTATGTCCTGTTTTTACTGTCTGGCTACATTACTTCATACAATGGATGCATACAATGCAACTGGACTTCTTCCCTAATTCTCTTCCCCTTATGATCTTAATATCTCTAACACTCATCTCTTCCAGCTCATAAGTTACAGGCATGTTACTGTCCTCTTCCATCAAACTTCTCTGCTTTAAGAAAGTTTTCCTATTGGCTTCAACAGTCTTGCAATAAACATCTGCAGTTGGAGGGAGAATCCTTGCTTTCAGAAGTCACAGACTTTCGTCTCCAGTTGTGCTTGAAGTTCCTATTCTGAGCCTCTGGCCATACCTTCTCCTGTGCAGTGTGGACCTCTGGTTCCCGCAGAACCTATCAATCTCTGGTGCAAACTCACTTGTGCCACACAGTCTGCTCACCTGCCTCAGCAGGGCTTGAGCTTCCTACTGCTGAGACCATTCCTCCAGCCTCAGGCTCAAGGACACCCTGGGCTCTCCCTGTAGCTGGAGAAGTAGATGGGTGCACCTGCTTTGAGGAGCTGAATCCTGCTCCTAGGACGCCACTTGACAGAAATGTCCCTTCTGCTGCTTCCAGCTCTGCAGATGATACATGCTCCATAGCTTCTGATTATACAGTCAGTAATATATGCATAACTGATAGAAAAATGGATTCTGGAGGATGGTAGATCTTATTATTCTTTGGATTTGTTTATAGTAAATATCTCTCATTCCTAGAATTACTGCTGTCGTATTTAGTACTAAAATTACAGACTAAGTGGTGCAGCAAAGTGTTTCTATGACATTCAAAAATAACAGGGTACCAGACTCAAAAGACATCAGTCTAAATATACTGAGCTGCAATATGTTCCAGCAATTCAGTCTTTTAAATGTGCCTATTGCAACAGGACTGAATTGGGCTGTGATGGGAGTAGGAAAAGGGTGAAGGTTATATCAGTGTATGGGGAAAGATAGTCTTGTACCACAGGGGTTGATTGGACCTGTGAAGGTGAAGACCTATTTCCCTGCTGTGCTACAGGTTACAAGTGCAAACTCAGACAAAGCAATGTAAAATACCATTGACTTTAGTGGCCTAAGTTAGAAGAGCTAGTTCTGGAAAAAGGATTTAAGCATTTTAAAGCATGAACAGCCAGATGCAGCACTTCTACTTCACCCATTTGTACCTATTCTGAGGGCTCTCATCTGCCCCTTTTCCCTTGAAACCTCATCTTAACCTCCTGCTGAGACACTTATCTTCCTTTTTTCAGGGGTGTTTAGGTGCTGGGAAAGAGGCCTTATGAGGCAGGTTGTTTTCAAAATAGAAGCTGTAGTGCTGAACTCAAAGGCACAGATCAATAGCTGTTGACAGCTCAGCTTTACTGCCATATTTTGCTGCTATTATCCCTTTCTGCAGGTTCCCACCAAGTCCCCAAGAGTGTCAAAGAAGGATAATGCTCTAAGCAAACCTCATTTTAGTTCTTTTACATCATTCCCCTATCTGCTCCAATGCTCTTCTAGGGAGTAGGCTAAGTCATATTAACCTGGACTTTTTTTGGAAACCAACCTCAAAGAAAATGTCTGCAGGTCTGGCACAAGGAAATGTTTGTAATGCTGTTAGCGATTACTTTTTATGAGATTATTCTCTGAAATAGGTGACTCAGACCTTGTGCTGGCTGTAGTTTTGAGACAAGACATGAATTCTAATTTCTTATGAGTTAGCCTGAATTCATGAACACAAAAACAGTCTTGTCTGTCAGAGTCACAGCACACACACATACACACGCACGCGCACATGCTCTCAGGAACTGGTATCCAGAGGTCAAAAAGTCCCTTTAACTGTGTTCACAGGCACTGTCAGAGAGGGCTCTCTCTATGTAAACCATCCTGTCTATCTCTGAGGGTTTGGAGGGAGATACTCTTTCCCGCAAATATATGTCAGCTAACTAAATTTATTCTGATACTGTGTCTCAGTATGAAATCCTCTGTGAAGGTTATGATTTCTTTTTCCAAATAAGATCTGCCACACTTCCATATTCCATATACCTTTTGATTACAAATTAAAGGAAGTTCAGGAAAATAATCTAAGCAAATTTGTCAGTTTTGTAGCTTGAAGGAATTTTATGCACACCCAGACAGATAAAAGTGGTAACTAAACATTTAATTTCATTCCATCTAGGCTCTCCATCCTTCAAGCCTCCCAAGGCAGCAGAGTAAATACAAAGGCAGTGTGGGCAACACTGTTCCGAGCAGCTGTGAAATGAGTCCTCTGTGTATAGTACTAAACAATTCAAATGACCAGAACTGAATATTCCTGTTAAATAACTTGTGTTGCAAGCATCTGGTGGGCTGTGAGCTGTGGTTGTTTTATCATGTTCTTTTCATTACTTCATTTCTTCCACTTGTGTAACCTGAGTCCTGTGTGTGCCTTGGTGCTCTCTTGAACAAGGTGCTCTACCAGTTTGCATTGCAGTTATCATCGTGAGGCTGTGGCCCTAATTTTGAGACTCCATGTCATTAAAGTAATGAAAATTAATAAGCCAGTAGTATTCCTGTCCTACTTCTGTTGCTTTCCTTCCTGAAGCAAAAGCAGTCATGAGATAAATATCTTTATCATTTGGGCAGATAACAAATTGGAAATTTAATAGAATGATAAGCTATTTCCAGAAATAAAGCAATTAATTTAAATTGTGTTCTTTGATCATTTTTCTGTTCTATGAATACAATGGGCTGGTAAAATCAGAAAGGTGGACTCAGTCTTTGGGGATAAGGCAGATTCTATTTCACTTTATTTTCAAATATTTCAAGATTCTGAAGGGGTTACTGGTTCATATTCTTATTGTGCATCTTTCTGAGGGTACAATAAGAGGATTGGGGAAGCAAAGTGAGCCTTAGAGGGAGCTAAAAATTTGGATGCCTCCTTTCCTTCACTGATTACCTTACCTTGATGGGCAAATCCAGCTATCTAGGTCTTTGTCAGGGAGGAATTGCCCCACAGACCCTGGAAAAGCTTGGGAGGAAGGATGAGTGAAGGAGGCAGTCCTGCTGGTTATAGACTAGACTGAAAAAGAGTGAGGCAAAGAGCTGTTTGAGCAAAGAAGAGTTCGTGTAAAATGACCTTCCCACATAACGGGATACAAGGACTTCACCAGCTGCTTTTATTCCTCTGAGCTGTACTTCTAGGAATTAAACAACTCTTCCATTTTTCAAAGATGTCTATACAGGTGGACATGTCAGGTACAAATCCAGTATTTTCCTAATTAGATGGTTAGTAGCCAAGGCTGTGTGAAATTGGTGTGTGTGTGATCATGTAGTTTATGCATAAAAATATGCTGTCAGTTTTTCTGGAAGTGTTTTAGGCTTTTTCTGTAATTTTTTTTAACATTTCATGGAATTGTTAGTTGTCATCCACCTCACGTGATTAGTCCAACAACAGACTAATTATTCCCTGCCAAAACAACACAAAAATACTACACTGGCATTCTTAGGGACATTATGGATGTCAATGTATGAAATCTTGTATTTCTTTGGGCCCTTTTATTTCTCATGCTTTCCCTTTTCAGATTTTGCTTATGGATATGTTATTAAAATTGTCTCTGAAAAACTAGCAGGAAATTAGTTGCACATTTGAATGGGTTTATTCAATGAAGATCAATTTACTAATTTTTTAATTAATTTTCTTTAGTGCTTCCAACCAGTTGGAGAGGATCAATTATTATAAATTATTTAATCAAAGTACTGTATTACGAATGCCATATTTAATTAGCAAAGATATCAGGTAAACTGTTATAGCATTGCATTATAATTATAAATCTACATATAGTTGTATTAAAATTAGGAAGTCAGTAATCAGTACACTGCTGCAGCAATCTGTTCTTATAAAAGATGTACTTTGAATTAATTTACGGTTTCAAGTTCTCAGATGACATAGATTTGAGAGGAACTGCAGGAGTTTGGACCAACGAAAAATTTTGCTGATCGTATGTTGAGGATTAAAATATTGAGAAAAAAAGAAATGAAAATATGCTTCATTTAAATTAAATTTAAATTTCATTAAATTAAGTTCACCAATAGTAATTAATAATGACCATGTCATGGTGACAAAGATTTAAAATAAGAAGTAATACTAATCACAGTTCAGAAATAGCTGATACTTTGAAATAGGTGAAACCCACAACTAAAAAAAACCACTTCAACTAACTTTTGTAGTCTCCATGACTGTTCATGTTCATAATATTAAGTAGATAGAAAAGTGCTTGCAGATTTGAGGCCTGAAAATGCTTTTGGCTAAATTCTATTCATCCTTTACAAATTTCATGGAACTACTGCTGGGCTCTGCTTCACTGAGTAAAGGCACTAGGATTTGGCCCTTGTCACACAGTCTTCTTTGTCAGAGTACAAAGTGACATTATGAACAACTACTTGCAAATAATCAGAATGCAAAAGCCAGACTAGGACTTCGTTATAGATTTGTTCTGTTCAAAGGAGAAGCCCAGCATATTCCTGGAGAACTGATATGACTGGAGGTTTTACCTTCCAGGCTCCCAGCTGGGACACAGGTTAGTCTGTGATTTCAGGAACTCAGAATAGAGATGGTGTTCATGAATGAGACTCATACTGGTATTATCAACAAGAAATTTATTATGCAATATTTTTATATTTCTTGAGACTTATTATTGTTCAGTCAAAGCCTAGTTACAAATGGACTGATTTTATTTATGTTTTCTCATTTTTCCTGGTTACAGGACAAAGACCTCAGGGCCAGGTACTCTTGGTCTGAGCCAGGCACTCTCCTGAGGTAAATTCAAGGCAGCCTGGCTTTGCAGCACCCTGAGCAGAGACTGCAGGCATTGTACCACACTACAACTCAGTCCCAAGTGCGAGGGCACAAGTAGGAGTTTTCTGTTACAGTCTGTTCAGCTAGGAAGTGCTGCTGTTTAGTAGCATAACATATGTTCTCTTGTTTACATCAAAACAAATATACCCAAAGCTAGACCGAACCAGGGGCTCCTGGGAGAGTGCTTGACTGAATCTTGAAATATAGTGACTGGTTCCAGAATGGATATTGCAGTTCTCTGGAGTACAGCTGTCAGTTAGCTGTGTTTGCCTTTCACTCTTTGCAACTTCTTGACATAAATTAAATTTCTGAAAGGCAGAGGTTGGATTTCAAGAGAAAAATAAAGACTAAGAAAGATGAAAGAAGATTAGAGTTGCCTTACTGATTCTTGGTATGGTAGTTTAGATTTACACACACGTATTAGCAAACGAGAAAAGAATTGATGTATCTTATTAGGTTCCTGTAATTCTCCTGAGATAGGGCCAGTTACAGATGAAAATACGTGCTAGAGAATTTTGGTCTAGTGTTTCACGTAATTAAATCCTAACAGGATAAAAGAAAAGCACTGCTCCCTAGAGATAAAGGTGGGTGCATGCTGCTGATATCTGTGTATACTACACACCACTGACTCCAAGACAAGGCTCAAAGTAACTGGGTAGAATTTCTGATAGTGCTGTCTTCTCTCTGGATATTTGAGAAGACTTCCTTATCTCTATGATCAAATAATTGTCTCACATTTCTTGTCCTAACCTCTACCATCCCAATCACAGTGAAGAAGGACAGATTGAAAGAATTAGATAATTCTTTGAAATTAAGTCAATAACCTATGTAGATGTTGTACAAATATTCTCCAGATGACAACAATTCAAATGAGCAAGACATTTATTGTAAGCCTGTTTTTGGGTAGTTGTTCTTAAGACATGTCATAAGAGATTTATACCTGAGCACCTGAAGGACATTATGTTGTCCTGTGTCGTGCATGGCTCCCCATGCATCTGTGGGGAAAACTGGGAATGCAGAACCAGATTTCACTGAAGAATACTAAAGAGGTTTGTGTGTCTCGAGGGGAAACATCAAGGGTTGGAGCCTAATTCTGTGGTAAGAGAGGATCTAAAACTGATGGCTTGAGTCACAGTCTTATCTGCTCCCTGCTAGCAGGGGCTCACACCAGCTCTGTCTTGCAAAATTTTGCTCTTTGAAACCTTGCACATTTATCCATATGTGTCTTCAGATAACAGACAACTCTCCCACTTGGATTATGAGTAATACCTGGGTGAAGATAACACCCTTGCAATTGTACTGAAGTTAGGGCAACACAGACCTCTGATCACACTCAGTTGGCAGTGAGGGCAAGCATCAGTTATAAACATATAAACCCAGAATATGAAGTTTGCCGTGCATTTTGTGGTAGTTTGTAACACATTGCTTATCTGTATATTATAGAATCCTATCTATGACTCAAATTTTAGAGGTATGTAATTACAGAGATGAACAGCATGCCACAAATCAATATGTGAGCGGCATCACACAAATCACAAGGTATGTGTGAAGCGGCACGTGGATTTTACCATATAGGACATAGAGTTTTACCACAATTTAGCAGCACAGTCTTTACTTCTGCTCTTGATCTGACTTGACAGAGTGAAAAGAGCTGTTCACAAACCATTCACACATTCACAGATAGGTCTCACAAGTGTACTTGAAAGAATGTGCTATAATCAATGCCACGCACTTGCACCTGTCAGCCATGAGATGAAAGTAAATCTGAAGGCTGCCAATACCTTTGTGTACAACTATTTGCCCAGCCATTGTGACATGTTGTTCTGCTGTCTTGTATCCTCTTCATCTGAAGCAAATAGAGCTAGAAACCACTATTTTCATAAAGACAGAGCATTCAGGAAAGGCTGCCTACTCATGCAGGCTGAATAAAGCATGAGTTTGTTGGTCACAGTTTATTGTGAAACTGTGAGAGAGAGGCCACTTGAGTCTCAAGTAAAAATAGCAGTATTAAAAGGCAATTTATGTCTTAGATTTTTTCTTTAATGTTTTACTGTCCAAATTTCATGAAATACAAGCAGAAATAGCTTGCTTACTTTTGTATGTTTCATGAACTGAGATCTGAGTTGACTGACGGAAACAGAGTTGGAAATCAACAGAAGGCAATGCCAATTTATTTTTTCAGGTGTTTTCAGCGCCTCTTTAAGTTCAGCATTATTGTTATGCTTTTCAAAGGTTCCATTCTTACAAGGCAGTTCAAGAAGGGAACAGCAGCAAGAAAGTTTCATAAGAAATAATGATGTTTTATACATATATTTTTTAATAGTCTGTCAAACTTTGCTTTTCAGTCCTTGAAAATCCAGCCAGCATCTTTCTAGTACTCAGGCAACATTTTCCAGAAACTGAATCATAACCAAAGCCCATACTTCCATAGTGGAGCTCTTTGTAATAAACTGTTCCCTCAAAAATTTCTAGCAAGCCTTTCCAAACTGTAACCCTTTCCCAATAAGGAGTGTCATGAAAAGGAAGTAAGTGTATGAGAACCAAACACCAGCCCTGGAATCAGTCTTGCCAGCAGTTCTGTCTTGCACTCGATGCTAGTTTAGTATATCAAGTTGCTCTTTTGTTGGACTTCATGTTCCACACCTGAACATTTTTCTTTTTGGCTGCTTTTTCCATAGTGTTTAATGAGATCAGTCAACTAAAACGTGACCCATGACTAGAAAAGTAGTGCTAAATTTTCTTGTGGGAGTTATGATTCGCACCTTAGTCTCATGTCGCTGTAGCAGCTTCTGTGTGATGTGAGAATAGTGCCGTAGGGCCCCGGCTGAAACACCTTCAGCTGCTATTGCCCCCCTAGGAATGACTGGAGAGACCCCAGCCAAACGGCCCCAAAATTTCCTTGTAAATGGAGAGTTGCAAATTGTTCCTGGTATCAGTGCAATATCCAACAGTATTTATCCCAGAGGAAGGCAGACATGTCTTTGAACTTGTCTTTGGTCCATCATTTTCACCCCTTTGCACATTTTGGCCTTCCTGAGAAACTTAATGCCGTCAGTGCCACGGTGCCCCTTTTCAATGTTGCAAATCCCAGTGTGTTCCTAAGGCGTTGTTGTTGAAAACAGACATATCTGTGAAAGGAAGGGTAAACTGTCACTAAACATACAATATCTAACTGCAATGTAAGGACTCTATCACCGTTAAATAGTGAAAAAGTCCATTGCCAAGTCATGAATTTTTTTGTATTTATGGGATTATCTCTAAAATATTAGAATAATAGACCTTGTGAATGAATCTGGGCTCCTGCTTGTTTATTAGAGCTTCCTTCCTGCCACAGTCCTAAAAATGTAATTGTAATGGAAATTGTTTCTACTAGGAACATAATAGGCTGGGTAAAAGGAATGAATAATAGCTCAGTTCAAAAATCTTCACAAGGATATTAGAAATCTTTGCTAGAAATGCAGCTTCTGTGGTGTAGAGTCTTTTAAATAAAAAATTAAACAGGCATTTTTACTGTAAACAACAAAGAAATTGTTGCTGAATCCTTTGAAAAGAGACTGGTGACACAATGCAATTTTTGTTTTAATGTGATCTACAGATAGCTCTTTTGAGAGATTTAATATCATTAAACTGCATTGTAGAAAATGACTATAATTTATTTTGTGTTTTCTGAAAAACTGTGTATACAGGAGAATGTAAATGTATTTCTAGTCTGAATTAGACGTAACTGAAAATGATCCATTTTATTATTTCTAATGTTGCTTGGGATTTTTGTATTAAAATGGTTTTTCTGATTCATAGTTTTGAGGGACAGTGCCAATTTTTAAAATAAAAGCATGCAGACAACATATATATTTCAATAATGTTCTTATTTAGAAAAGTTAATCAGGTTCAGGACATACTATTTTCAAACAAAAAAAAAGGCTAGAAAGATGCAGTTTAAGCACTGGGAGTTGTCCGTTCCAGTGGTTCTAAGCGTAAGGACACCCAATCCCTCTCCATTCAAGTGACCTTAATATTTCTGTGACACATTATTCCTCTGTCCATTCTGAAAGGTGCTCAGGCTGCATTGCTGTGCAGTGGAGAACAATGGGCTGTAGGCAGGTCGCTGGCTCTGGAGCTCAAACTCAATGTAGCGGCGACATTTAAATTCACAAGAACAATCATGATTCCAATTAAGAGAAAGAAAAACTAAGTAGTCAGATGCCTTGCCTTCCCCAGTTGCCTCTCCTAAGGATTTTCTCTTTCTGATTCAGCTAATAGTATCACAGTCCAAGGAGACAGCAATTAAGGTCAGCAGGTAGTAGGAAGTAAACACCGCTGGAGTGACGTGCTGCGTTTGTTACCCCAATAGGGGTAACACAAATTGTACACAGCCTCACATGACGGTATTTCTAACCATGCAGGTGACCCAGATTTTTGGGCTACTCTTTCAGACTGAGTCTTTGACTTGGACAAGCCCTAGTTTGATGTCATCATGATTTTGATTTGCAAATATTAGTTTGGAATGTACTAAATCACCCTGAAGTGTCAAGAAAGGGCAATGCTTGCAGTGCTTGTTGCTGAAGTTCCCCAGTAGCAGATCTTTTGCAGTTTCATCAAAACCAATATGATGTTCATGGAACCAATGGAGAAATGCATAGATTATGTAGGAACAGACATATAAATGTATTAATTTGTATCACCCTAAAATAAACATTTAAAAGAGAATGTGAATGAATCATGTCCTACAAGCATCTGTTTGTCTTGCTGAGTATGGAATGAAAGATGAGTGTATAGCCCAGATACCACCTGGAAGCTAGAGTGTTTTTAACATTCCCATTTCTTAAAAGAATATTAGCATGAAAGGACCAGGCTTCTCAAGTATCATTTAGAGAGGGACATTTAATATTCCTGGGCCCATGTCTTACCTTCAGGCAACCTTTGAGAGTGTCTTTGCAGAGAAAAGAGAAGATGTTGAGGAGGAAAGAGCATCTTCTCATAATATCCTAAAAAGATCAGGCACAAACTTACTAGCATAATAATCTGAGCATAGTTGCTTTGTGTTCTAAATGTTAAATTGCTAATGCGTGTTAACATACTAGAACATACCAGCTACAAAAGAATAATTAATTTTTTTCACAATACTTTATTTTCCTCAGAGAGAAATGGATGATTTCCCACCTGCATTTTCAATAAGGCAGCAGCTTTCTCTATCACTAGTGATGTCAGACCAGTTCTAAAAAGGACTTTTATTGAAGGGAATTGTGCTCCTTCTAATATCTGATTACTCTGAATTTCGAATCATCAAAAGAAGAGAAATGCTGCCTAGGTGCTTCTTTTTTCATGCTGAGCTGACCTTTGTCTCTTGAATGGTGGCACTGAAGCCAATGTGTCTTCTTGGGAAGTAAAAGGCTCTTTAATATGAATCACAGTGTCACAATTCAGACTGAGGGTCAGGTTTATTATGTTGATTAATCATCTTCATTAAAAATTAGGTTACACCTGTACGCTTATCTCTGGGCAAGGAAAATGTGAGTTGTCTCACAGTGGGAGAACTTTCGGGATGCAGTAGTGATTCAGGGTAACCACATCCGCCAGTCTAATTTGCTTGCTCTTGAGAAGGAATTGGTTGCAACCCTGCATGCGAGTGGATTTTTCCCTTATCTTGGTCAGGACCTTGCTGCTGGTCCACTGAAATGCCTTAGCCAAGTCTCCAAGTTCTACACTTAGCTTTTCTAAAAGGAAAGGGTTTGAATGTGTCTTTTCTGCCTGTGTCTGAGCAATGATGTACCAATACCACCAACATGACAAGAGGTAGAGCTCTAGGTTTTCAGAGGTGGCATTAAAAATGAAAGCAAATGAAAAAGCCTTTAAAAGAGCAAGGGGTATAAAAACCTTAGTCATATTACAGCCTCATATGTCTGCCAAAATCAAGTGTTGCCACATAGGTTTTCCTGCCACTGAGATAATGGAGCCTGTTGTGAGAGCCAACTTTTGACACTAATTTGCATTTCATTGCTGTTACAAATTGCTAGGCTATTCAATTTGCCAAGATTTTGCATGCTATGAAACCAGTGCACTGACTTCCTGTCAGGAATTCCAGTGCCAATTTTATTCCTCTCTCCTTTGCAATATAGCAATACAGGATGGGTAATATAAAATCACCATTATTTTATGAGTAGGTGAATTCCTGGGCACTTGGCATGAAAAGGATTTGGGATATGATACATACCATAGCTCTGATTCAGTAACCAAGATGTTGAACTAGCACAGTTTACATTTTTATTCTGAAAAAAAAATGTTTTAGCCATTTCCTTTCTTGGCCAGGAAAATCCTCCAGTATATAATGAGTGGGTTACAACATGCTTAACATTTGCAGGGGAACACGGAAATTGGGCTGGGAAGTAGCAGCCTCCATGTAGAGCTTCATTTCAGAGTTTGTATTCAAACCCCAAGGAAGATTTTTGATGACTGCTCATCAAACTTCCATTAATCATAAAATTGTAGAATGGTTTTGTTTGGAAGGGCCCTTAAAGATCCCTCAGTTACAACGCCCCTGCCTTGTGCAGGGACACTTTGACTAAACCTGGTTACTCAGAGCCCCATCTAACCTGGCCCTGAACACTTCCAGGGATGGAGCAACCTGAACATGGATATTCTTAGGTGAAATTAGGGTTTAACTAAGAGACTGGGCACTCTATAAGTTGTGTGCATTAGCCTGGCTGTTTTCCTCTTGACTTTAAAAAGTGAATGTCCGCAGTGGTAGTGCTGCTGCGTATGGGAGTAACTCCCACTTACTTACGGTAAAGGATGAGGATCTGTCCTGTTGTATTTTAAACTGTTCGTGTTCTGTGTCTCCAAGGCAAGGATTCCATGTGGAACTGAAGGACTGGTTCTTTGTTAAAGGTTGCGGCATTGATTTTCTTAAAAAGGCTTTGACATTGAACTGTGTAGCTTCTGAAGAGTGTAATTTGGTTGGACAGATGTACTGACATGAAATCGAATAAACCACATTAGTGTATTTCATAAACCCACTGAAGCAAGATTTCTGTGCTGGTGATTCACTTTAGCCTGGACGTGCAGAAAATATAATTATCCGATTGATAACTGTATAACAACATTTATACATAAATTGATCTTGAGGCTCTGACAGAGGAATTAGAAAGAAATGTTAGTGAGAAAGAGCCTAAAAATTTTTATCAAGCTAATAAAAAATTAATTTTTAGTAACTGTCTTCAGCTCTCTTTGATCTGCTACCAGAAGGAAGTCCTGTCTGTCTTGGTCTGGGTCCCCTGTGTGTGAGAGGCTCCCCATCCCAGTTGCAGTGGTACCAATCCACATCGTGGTCAGCCCAGGGTGGCCTCACTGTTTGCATTCACTTTCATGGCATGGGCAGCACACTTCCACTCTCCTTATATAGCTGTTTTCTGGGATTGCCTGTTGTGGGAAGAAGCACTGATCAGCTGCTTCCATACAGGCGTGGATTTATACCATACACAGATGTTCAGCCCTAGTGCTGGCTTGCATCTTAGCCATCACATGATGTAGGAAGAAACCAGATCAGGAGGCAAATTTTCTAGATGAGGAAAAGGAGAAGATACTCAGTTGGTCCCCAAAAGTACTGGGTTATCCTCTTGCCCCTGAGGCCCCTTATGAGGTATCCTGTTTTGCTCCATGTATGAAGTGCTGTAGGTGATCTGGGCCATTACGTCTCTTGCCAGCAGTAGGAAGGACTGCACATTATATATTGAGCCATTTTCATATAGTCCATGCAAAGGAGACGAAACAATTTGTGTCAAGATTAGTAATTCATACTCTGCTGCACTAGCTCAGATCCATGTCTCCACTGCTCTGGTGGCTTGTCTGCACCTTTTACCAGCAGTGGTCATTTTAGAGGAAGAAATGGTTGCTAACCTCCAGGAAAGCAGTTGAAGAAGGGCTGATTTTGTTTATATTGTGTTCAAAAGGGCAAGATTCTTGCTGATGTCTGTGCCTTGCTCTGCATCTTGCACCAGAACATCTGTAAGCATAATATAAAATGGATCCTTTCCTCTTGGATTTGCCCTAAATTTCTTTTCACAGTCTTTCCCTGTGCCTTTTCCAGTCCTATCAAACAAAAATAAGGTTTTGCATAGTGTGAGAAGATTAAATCGAATAAAACCGGAATATTCACTACTTCTAAAGAGTGTGCTGGAATACTTTTTCAAGGAGGAATAGAGAACAGATTTTGCAAGAATTCCTTACCTTGCATAAAATATAGAAATGCTATTTGTAACAGATGTCTAGTTAGCCAAAAGCTGATTATTAATGATAATTGCAATATTCTCTGTCTTAATTTTAGTTTTGTTGTCAAAATTCATGACTCTTTGTATCCTGTCCCTTATTTTTGAACAAATATCCTTCTAAATGTGCAAAAATACCGCCTTTCCCAACATTATTCCTTCCTCAGTCTAAACCTCTAGCTAGAATTGTGCTCCAATATCGTATCCTGAAGTAGCCTATTGCTTTCTTTCCGTAGATGGAATTGTGAAAACATTAAGGCTGCTGCATTATGAAGGCTACACATGGTTTGCATGCTCCATCCCAAGACTGCCAATTCCTTTCATCTTTCATTGTGGCTCAGATAATGAAGGAGACAGTTTTCTTGTTTTTATATGAAAAACCTGTTAACACTTCTCCACTGAGTACAGAAAGCTGCAATTCAGGTCCTAGGCTGCCAAATATTACCTTGCTTCAGTTCCATGCACACTTAAAAAGGAGGTTACGCTTGTCTTGACATTAATTTCTAAATCTGTAGATGCCAAAGACACTGGAGACCTTAACTGTTTCTCCTCATTCTGAAATAAAATAAATGGGAATTAAATGTTTGAGTGGTAATTTATGGCAGTGCTAGTCAAGGACATTTGCTGTGCTTGAGAAAGTATGAAGTGACCCCACATAGCTCTTACAGAATATTAAACATCTAGGCTCTAGTCCCCTCTTCACACCTTTTGTTCTCTAACTGCATCAAGGATGGTAGGATATACAGCTCTTACATGAGACGTACAGACTAAAGGAAAGGTGAGAAAACACTGTAGAAAACATGAATTGAAAAGGAAGTTCGCCGATGCCATTATGACTTTTGTTTTTAAAGTTTACTCTCCTTGGGTGTAGCAGTTTGTGATACCAGTATGGCACACTGCTAGAGTAGCCTTTTAAAAATTTGTAAAAAAAAAAGTATGCATGACTTGATCTGTGGGGAAAGAGAGAATGGCATATTATTTGGTGTGAAGTGTCTGTCACCATAGTAGTGAAGACATTCTCCTGTCAGCGTTCATAACTTGGAAGAACTATCTTGTACTTGAATCCTGTGTTATTTTCTGCAAGAGTACAATTTTTGTAATGATTGCACAAGAGTTGCCTGATGTATTTTTATGCATCACAAAGCAAATGTTTATCTCTGGAAGTCCCCAAATAGTATCATAATGATGCAAATTTCAGTGATTTAATTCCTCAAATGCGTTTAGTGGCCAGGATCTCTAGGCAGCCTGCTGTACATAACCAAGTGGAGTTGTTTTTATGTTTACTTCAAGTACAAAAATAATCCTTTTTTCAATGGAATATAAAAATTTTGCATAGTTGCAATGAAAAGTAAGCCTGAAGGTAGAAATGATAGTCCATACACATGATTTAGAAAGCTCAGGTGAAATTGCTTTAACTACCAGTACCAATAGAGTGTGTTTGATGCTATTATCTGATGAAACTTTACCAGTTGAGAATTGCATTAATTTTTACACTACCTCATTCCCATTTTAGTACTTTTTTCAATCTTAAATCTGGTTAGAGAGGTTTTTCCATTATTTTTTGCTAACTTATCTTCAAGTAAGGTGCAATGTCCTGTTCAAGTCATAGATAGTAAAGTGGAAAAAAAAAAAAATCCTTGATTTGTATCCAGAAAAGCAAAAAGAAACAGCTTATCTTCTGTGCTGGCATTAGAAATCATGCCTATTCTTTTTGGTAGTACAGTGTCACAATCCACAGGGTTTTTTGTTCTGTCTCTTCAGAACAAAAATTTATTTCCATGTCTGACAGCTAACTTTAGTGAGCTGCCAATACATGAGCTTGGCTTCTGAAACAAAATATCAAGAAATAGCCCAGTATTCATATAGACTCAGAATCTGTATCCCTGGAGACAGCTTATCCCATGATTTTAGCAAACTGTGGAATTTAAATTCTCTTTTGGCTTTAGAACATCTGTTGGGCTTTGTTGGAACTTCAGCTTGTGCAGCCTGTGGAAGGAGATTGGAGTAGGAAAGGAAATATCTGTCTGAGTGTGGTAGTAACAAGTCTGTATGGAGGTTTTGTTAAGTTTTGTAAGACTTGTAATTAAGCAGAGCAGTGAACTTATTCCCAAGCCCTCATTATTAAATTTGATTCGAGCAAGGCATGGTTGCGTGGACAGTGCTGTGTGCCCTGGCTCAGAATTGCAATTACCAGGGAGGATGTTTGAGCTAGAAATCCGTGATGAGTAAAGAGGTTTGTCTTTTTGTCAGCTTTGCTCTCTGCGGGAGCCTGCCCTTCTCTTTGCAGCAGCCTTCTTTTCCTCTGTCTGCTTCAAACTTCTTTTCATTGAAACCAATACCAAATGTTGACTTTGTTTGAACAGTACCACTGGCCTGAAGTAAGGCCAAAGTTAAATAAAAAAAATAATTCTTAAAACTTCAAAATTAATAGTAATTAAACAGTTGTTACACATAATTTACATTTATGGGCTAGATGTTTATTCCTATTTAATCAGCAGTATATAATATTATTAATGATTTTGTCCTGGAATTAAGCCTTGAAGCCACAGTCAAAAATTAAGCTACTTAAAAATGTTTTTCATTTAACAATCAGTTTTTAAATTGAGTACAATGATTCATATGAAAATAAATAGAACAACAATTTCTCCCAGAAAATTTTGCCTATTTCAGATACTTTACATCTCACAGTCTGTATTTCACTGTCACAAATTGTTCACTTGTTATAAAGGCTACAATCCAATGCTCAAAGACCTACCCTGAAGAACGTGAGGTTAAAAATGAAGTTACCAAACAATCTTTCCCAAAACTGTTACTTCTATAATTAAAATTTCCTATGGGATATTTGTTTGTCTGTAAACATCTGCTTGAACCACTGGCCTCTATCCTGGCACAAGAATTCCCAGTGAGACCCTATTGTTCCCAGTGCTGACTGTATCACTTTTTTTGCAATGGTTAAGTCCTGTGCAAACAGAAAGATACAGACTTGCTGCCTCAAAAGTCACAGTCCTGGTCTTCCAAAAAATGAGTACTACAAAATAAGCATTTTTTCCAAGGAACTGTCACTGCAACTGTTGGAAAAGGGACCAAGTGTTAAATAAAGATGGAGCAGTGGTGAGTTTTGCTAAGGGTCTATGCATTGCTGAGCATCCAGCATCCAGACCAGCTCCAAAATAATACCATCGCTTCATTGCCCTTCCTTTGAAAAAAAAAAAAGTTGAAATACAAATGCAATGTAATGAGAGTTAAAATTACAGCACCAAATATAGGTCATTGATTTTCAACACATCCAAAGAGAAGTTTCATGAAAGAATTTCCAAGGTCCCTTAACAGGCAAAGGGGGATTTAGGGTCTTTTGTGTATCTGCTGGTAACTCCTTCACTATCTCACCAGAGCGGAGCAATTTGATGGTTTTCCAACCAATAGCTATAGAGAGAAATTAAAATAAGGTGCACCTGGTAGAAACAAGAAACAGACCCTGTAAGCCATTACTTTAAGTGTAGAGAAAAGGGTGTTACTGCTCTGTTCCACAAGAGATGTAAAAAGTAGGATCGTTATTTTCGTCTAAGTTGGCTTCATGTCTTCTGTTTTAATCGGCAGCATTTGATCACATAGAAACATTTTCTAGTATTTCAGATAGGAGGTATTAGTCAAGATTTGCTTGATATATGTGATATTTGCGTCTTAAATGAAACCTAAATTATATAAAAATGAAAAATCAGTTAATTTCTTAATGAACTCAAACAGCTGATTTTGTTATGGTACATGATTAATACTTTCCTTGCAAGTGAGGAACTGAAATATGATTGCCTTGGGTCAGAGTTCAGAGCTTTGGCACAGTCCTAATGTACTTGGGTCTGTCACCAGGAGCTCTTTGGTAAAGGCAGGACCCCTGACTGCAGTGCCTTTCTATACCAAGACAAAACAGAGGATTTATTTCATGTGCACAGAGTGTTTTAGTTAAATGTTCTACAGAACAGTATTGAAGCTCTTCCACCCTGGTACACAGACAACTGACCACTGTCAACTCACCTATGATCCCTTTGTGGGCCAAGAATTTAGGAAGGGAGGTGTCCCATCCAGTAATAGGAGAGAGCAGCCCACAACTTACACATTCACTGACGTCAGGGAAGAGACACTAGATGTCATCAGAAGCCGCAGCACCTTCTGCACATCTGCTCAGGGTGTAGATGGCCTTCTGCTGCTGATGTGCTGCTCTGCCTCCAGAAGGTCTGTGGATGCACAGATCAAAAGGGATAGCACTCATAATGTGGACTAAGGGTCAGTCACTTCAGAAAGGTGACATAGGATACAGCACCCCTGTGTGCTATGCCTACATCCCTTGAAATATGAACACTGTAAACCAGGTAAATGCTGAATATTCCTCTTGAACACAGGAATATTGGCAGGGTCAGGATACCAGTCTGTGTTGCATCCTTTTGGCTGAGTCATCAGATTGAGGAGTTGGTTCAGTATCAGTTACCAGATTAAGGAGTGGGTTCAGTATCTGTTGGCAGAAGTCCTGGTAGCAGCTGGGACCTAGTGTCAAGAGCTCCAAGCATCTGTCTTCCTGTCATCATCGTCCGTGGTTTATGCATCTGAATTTCCCTTTGGAAGTCGGTGTGGTGGCTTTAGCCCAATCCTTTCTGATCAAGCAAAAGCAGCTCTTGGCAAGGATTCTCCCTTATGTTTGAAATCCTCTCTTCTGCAGTTTCTTGGCCAGAACGAGAAAAGTGTATTGTCCTTTATGCTGCCTTTCATGTCAAAGGTAATGTTCATTTCAGGCACAGATTATGTTTTCCACGTATGTTCTAATTTTCCTGGTAGAACTCATGAAAGTAAAGCCGTGTTTGTGCTGCTGATAATCAAAGACCAAGTTAATGATCTAGTTACAGATATCAAAACTTTTGAGTCAAAATGTGGATGCCACTGAGAAAAGTGATACCAAGATCAGGATTCAAGATCTGCCCATTAGCTTAAGTGCCATTGGAGTGTTGTACCAAAAGATGGTTTTACTGGACACAGATCAGATCACACAAGAAGGAAATGGTACAAAACCATATTATGCAAATCAGAAAATTAGTTAATTATGCTTTGTCCCATTATTCTAACTCAAATGTCAAATAAGGAAGCTAATCTAGTAGAATTATTCAATACAAATGAATGGCTGGGCAAGAGTTTGTGTTAAAATTCAAAGAGCAATTATAGGAGCAGTATGATTTTTCACAGCCTCTCCCATTACTATCAGCATGATTACAGGAGATCGATGAAGAAATGATTGTCATAATTAAAACACTTTAAACCAACAAAATACATAAATTTGGTTACTGTCATAACTCCCCATATTTTGATGACACTGGAGTAAAAGTGGAGTTTTATGCATTTAGGACTGCCTGTGAACCACAAAAAAGTGAAAGTTTGTTATTTTATACCAATTGCAATACATTAAAAGATACTTAAAGGTGTTCAGTAACATGCACCCATCCCCTGTCCAGCAGCTCCTCTGTCTATATGGCAATGTGTAATTGCACATTGGTGATGGGATGCAGTGGGTGTCCAGATGCAGCCTGCTGGGGGGAGCGTTTCTGAAAGCTGTGCTAAACAAGGCTGACCCAGATGGAGGCACGGGCTGAGTCATTCTTTGCTTAGCAGCTGTTTGAACTGTACAATGCAAAGGCATTTAATCCCTCTTAGAGTGGTACTTTCAGAACTCACTTTCCAAAGTAGCTTTTGTGGCATTGTTAACTTCCTTGTTTGTTTGGGATGGTTTGTTTTGGTTGTGGTTTGGGGATTTTTGTTTGGTTGGTTGTTTGCAGTTGGTGGTTTTGCTGTTTCTTTTGAACTGTTTTCAAAGGGATTGCGGGATTCCTGATTGATTGCAACTGAACCTAGATTACCAACTCTGTTCATTAAGAGGGAAAGTAAAGTTGAATGAGTTTGTCATGGTGTGATCCCTGGAGCAGAAATATATAACCAGAGTTCCAGAAGCGTATCTTAATTCCATAACAAAGGGCTGGGGATTTTGCAGACGTAATACAGCCAGCTAGTCAGGATGTAAAGCTTTAAGATAAATCCCATATGGGTGTTTTACTGAAACAATATGGGAAGCAGTTAGCACAAAATTCACTGAAAGTAAACTAAATTAATATTGAACCAGATTTTCCATTCTATGCTGTGGAACGCTGTGCTATCATTATAGAATTATGACTACATTTAAAGAAGATGGAAATAGTATCTTCTGGGAAAAAATGGAGGGGGAACAGAAAGTAAAGGATAGTGGGAAAATGCTAAATATAGGGAAGGGATCTATGACTGTGAGGTCTGGAAGAAGTTGTTTTAGGACATATAGGCACAGTAAAGCAAGTTCTTCTACTTGTGTCTTTGCTGTGAACTGTACTATTAAAAAGGAAGAGCAAAGATCACAGCTGATTTATCGACTTATTTGGCAAGACTCACTCTACAAAATAGTTGCTTCTGTAGAATCCTCCATTCCTTCCATCTCAGAAGAAGTTGTCCATTCACCATAAGATCCAGGCTACAGAGCTACCCAAACATACAACTTTATTTTCCAGTACAAATCCTACTCCTGGGCTCATTTTTAGTTTCACAGTGATGTCTTCCTCTATTAAAGCATTGCTTTTTCTTTTCCTTGTAGATATGTGAAACACCTGCTCAAATGGGATCATTGAATGAGGCTACAAAAGTGGTATTGTCTTACACATACTAATAACAAATGAATTAATAAAAATTCCCAATAATTAAAATATGAAGGATATTTTTATCTTAAGAAAGAAAAAATATCCAGATGCTGCTTGCAGTCCACAAATAATATACATGACTATTACATTGCATTTTTGCTTGTATATGTGCAGTGTGTGAGCTATGCAGTATGTAAAACCAGATTTTACTCTAAGAACCACAGCTGGGCCTCTCATTTCCTTGATGAAGCACTAAGTACAGTGCAGAAGATTCAAAATGTGGACATAACTAAAAATATTTTGATTGTTTAAGAAAAAAATATTCTCTTTAATATGCTTTAAAAAAATGCTCTTTAATTTGGTTGTGCCTGAAAAACACTTCATAGAAAGGTCAAGTGCTTCATCAGGATGAATAATTGGCAAGCTTTAGGCAAAACCTCCAAGTTACTTATAAGCAAGTAAAATCCTGAGCTCTTTCCATCACCAGAAGGCCAAATAAACACTAGAGGGGCAGAAGGCCTCAAGACATGATCTCTACAGATCTCATAAGAGCTAGACTGTGTTAAATTCCCTACATCTTGAGATTTTATACACCTCTGCAGAAGCTTACACACATACACACGCACACACACCCCACTTTGGATTCAGTGAGACAGTCAGAATGTCAAGCAAGGTCAGCCATAGCTGCTGTTGAAAAGACTGTTCTGACTTCTTTCCAGAGCCATCAGAAATCTTTTCTGAATCTCAGTACTCATCCAAATATGCTTCCTTTTTGTCCTCTATCTGCTACATAAAGTACTTTCCATATCAAGGCACTTTGTCTGGCAATGTAATTTATGGAAGAGACCGTCTATTATTTTTCCACATGAAGCTTTAGATCATGGATGGATAGTTGAAGTTTTAAACATCACAGAGAGTCTAAAGTTTCAGGTCTTTTGATTTATTGCCAGTGAAATAAATACTGAAGTTGGCAACCTATGATATAACAGGAAAAATCTTGCTGAAAATTACGGACTACTTCCAGGGGTTTATTTTGAAAAGTCTTATAAAGAGGCTGCTACATTGGAGGCATTTATTTTCTTGTTTAACTTTATCATTTGTGGTCCAGATTACTCTTTGTCTCTTCAGCTGGATATGGTAGGAAGATTTGGGGAAACCCTAAGCCTAGCTGTTACCTAAGCATCCAAGTTCCAACTCTATAGGCTAAACTAAGAGCAGCCCCCTGACACCTGCATGGGTCTGGAATGTGCTCAGAAAGAAAAATTGACTCTATATTTTCAGCTGACTCAAAGCTTGGAGACTTGTCCTCAGTAACTTCAGATTTCACTCTCAGGTTGGTTCTGAATTCTTTGGCTACTGGAGCGAGAAATTCATTTCATCTGTCCCAGCAAAATAAAACCCTGCTAAAGACATGCTTTAGCCAGTGTATATCAAGACTTTACTGAAAGCAAACCTTGGCATAAAGAAGTATTTAGAGTTAGTTTTGGCATCCTTAAGAAATATGTTATAAGTGGACTTTGACTTATGTAATTGGACTTTGACTGACTTGCTTGAGAATTGCAGTGGCCCCAGAGGCTTCCAGTGCCAACAGTGGAGCAGGTGGGAGCCAGACCACACGATGCTTTACCCACAGCCTGTCTCACTGGCCCTGCATAACAAGATGCTTTGCAGAGGCCCTGCCACCCACTGGTGCCCTGTCCAGCACAAAATTAGGCTACACATTATCTGTCTGACTAGAATGTCACATCCAAAATAACACATGAGAAGAGAACAAAATCAGATAAGTGAAATAATATAAATAAAATAAATAACATATTTAAAATAATAACAGCAATATCAACTGGGACAGTGACATTGCCAGGAGGCCAATAAAAAAAATCAGTATACCATTTAATGGGCTCTGAGGAGCCAACATAAGTGACAACAAATCATTCCCATGTTATGCCATTTTCCTTTTCAAGGTGTATAGGTTAACTTCCCAGTGCTGTCTCAGAGCTCCACTCAGCATGTGTAATGGAAGACGAAAAAGCAGGGCTCATAGAAGGGCAGTTCTGCTGAAGGCAGAGAACCTTGACACTTTGGAGGATCCGGCTCTGATCTTACCCCCATAGTGGGCAGCAAAAGCAAAATTTCAGTCTATAATCTGTGAGTCAGAGAGGAAGATATCTTCAATAAATGCAACTTAATACAAGCAGAGCTTCACTAACTTCTCAAGAACTTATTCATGATAGCTCTTCTTAGCAGAAAGATGCAAAGACTTACAGATCCAAAGACTATGCTCTGCTCTGAAGGTTGTGGTGAAAGAGCTTGTTTCTCCTTTGTACTGGCTTTCTCATACTTCACCATTTTTCTTCTTCTTTCTTTTTCTTTTTCTTTTTCTTTTTCTTTTTCTTTTTCTTTTTCTTTTTCTTTTTCTTTTTCTTTTTCTTTTTTCTTTTTCTTTTTCTTTTTCTTTTTCTTTTTCTTTTTCTTCTTTTTCTCTTTCTTTTTCTTTTTTTTTTTTTTTTTGAACATTACATCTGCTGCTGATCTGCCAGAAAATAAAGCTTTTTTCCGTGGATCTGTATACTTGGATTCCAATGAAACTTCTGTGATAAGTGGTTGGTCATTCATAACCACATGTATTTAGGACCTAGAGAAGGTATTGCTGAGACTCTGAACCCCACAAGTGGTTATGAAAATTCTTCTGCTTAATAATATTTACAAGCAGAGGAAGAGGTCACCAGAGATTCTGTTTGAATGGCTGGCACAGATGTCCCTGAAAGGTCATTGTTGATGTTGGTAACGGGCAATGACCAACCTTTCAGCTCACAAGGCACATTCACATGTTTCAGTCAGCATCTATTTAACCATCTCCTGGTCTTGTTTTCCTCCAAATACGTTGTGTCCCATCTGGATTCAGCTGTTCTTTTGGGACACTTGGATGAACCCTGGACTCCCAACTGCAAGCCTGGAAGGACGTTTAGGATAAAGAATCAAGGGTTTTTATAAATTTTTCTTGGAGCATGTGAGTGAGTTACACCAGTAATAACTTGTCTCACTGTTCAGGTTGTTCCCATTCCCTCATCTGTATCCCTCACTAATCCACTCTAATTTACAGATAAAAAGAGGAACCATGAAAAAAACACTAACCTTCTCTCTGTGGGTCTTGGCCAAGACCCATTTTACCCTTTATTTTATCCTAAGCACTGTGAACCTCACCTTCCTAGTTATCATTGAAAGTACATCTCTTCATGTACATGAGTCTGGACACCTTCCACAGAATTTTTAGTGGCTAATAGCTACCTCTTGGGAAAATGTCAGTTCATCGTAATTTACTATACGTAAATTGCCTTGTTGAACTTCTGAAATTAATGTATAATGCCTTAGTGAGAAATGTGTAGATTTTGCCCTAATTGAAACTGGAAATTTAGACAGTTGCATTCAATTTAACCTTTTATTGTAATGGTGCCATAATTCTTGGCAGGGACAACACAATATCCAAGCACTACAGCTGTGGTATTCAAATAATCTGTAATAACTGATGCACATTATCTTATTTTTACTGACTTACCCATCTTTCCTTATATCGTCATCAATCACTACATTATTGTGTCTTTTTTCATCTTTAGATTAGCTGTAAAAATAGTTTAAAATGCAGTGACAGCTTTGGATCACTTTTCTATTCATTCTAGGGTAAGTGTGATACAGAAGTATCAGGGTTGCCGTAGATACAATAATTATAGAGCATAGGTAAAGCAAGATGTATCAGCAGAGGTAAAAATTATTTAGGTAAACCAACTGGTGTATCTGTGAATGTTAGCTGAGACCTCAGGCATACAGAGCCTTCTCCAGAGACTGTCACAAGAGGGTTTGCATGTTCCAAAACTCCTCTCCTTCTATTATGGAATTTAAAATACCCTAAAATATTACCTTAGATACAGCCCTTAGAGATCAACAATGATATACCCTGACCTCAAATCAAAATCAATATTTTTATTCATAATTAACAAAACTGCTATAAAATTAGAACCAGACTCAAGAAAAATGCATTATTTCCACACAGGCTTATATTTTTTGAGGTAGAATTGAAACCTATATCCAGCTGTAGCATGGGCTGTTCTGCCATGTGGAAAAAAAAATACTTTAAATACATGTCATGTGCGTTTGATTTAAAACAATCTACTCACAGGATTTTTCACACTTTATGTGACTTATATAAAAACATGGACATAATAAGAAGTTATAATATTTTTCTTGGTTTTCTGCCAACCCCATAAAATATTCACTTGCTTCAAATAATTTATAGGAATGTATGGTTAGGAAAAAAAAAAAAGACCAGTGGGAGTTTATCTGCGGAAGGATTGAATGGAAAACTGAGAGGGAATTGGCTGCAAATAAATATTAAATGACTATTTTTCTTTCCAGTATGTGCTGCAACCGAAGGAAAGACTTTTAACAAAAAACTTAATATATGGAATCAACAAAGTATTGACTAAAACAAGTATTGATCCCAGAGGGAAGGATGTCATGTATGAGGTTACATTCATCCAATCATATGAAGATTTTTCCAACATGATACAGAAAGAATTTGGTAATTGGAAAAATTACCTTACACTCAACTCTTATCCTGCAGTTTTTCTTGCTTCTCCCTAATTCTTTATGGGTGCTTCCAAAGTCCATCCAGGTCTGCCTTGTCATTATATTCTTGCTCCACTGAACTCAAGTAGTTGTTAGAGTATTTTTAAATACATTGACAGGTATGTTTGGTATGTAAGATCTAGGCTGCAGGTACAGTACAGTTGGGATGCTGCTCCAGTTAAAGTTACAAGGCAACCACGGATATGGTTTTTTCCTTGACTCAAAAGTTTCGACCGAAGCTATGTAATATGTTTCAGTTTCTTTAGCAATGTATATTTAGCTCTACCCTCACAATTCTCCTTGTAAATTACACTAATATTATTAATCTTACCCAAAAAGGTTATTTTGCAGGTGATAAGGACTGTGAAAACTGTATTCTCTGTTTAAAAAAAAAATTGTATCAAGAAAGAATAATTCTAAATTTCTGCTTTAATTTTGCAGTCTAAGTGAAAGATTTTAGTCTGACATAAATGTATGCAATTCTTTTGAAATCTTTGTCCTAGAGCAGGGTAGTATCCATCCCACGCTTTTGGCTGTGTTCAAACTGCACGATCTCCAAGATCAGATAATTGCATATTTGCTTATTGTACAAGCACTGCTGCAAAGTCCTCCAAAAATTGCAAGCATTTTTGAAAAGACCTTCCACAGCTGGGCCTAAAAGGCTGAAATTGTACTGTGCTACTGTGTGACATGCTAAACCAGAGATTCATAATGATGTAGCAAAATGGGAAGGAAGTGTTCTGCTCTGGGGAATGTTCAGTAATGAACTAGGCATTCCTGCAGTGTGGTTGCTTTCATCTGTTGAATTGTGGACCAGTGGCCAAAGTTGCTTCTTTTAGTCCCACTAAGCGAGCACTCAGAATAGCAGGAGTGCTCTGCTATAGATTTTATTCCTCTGCTTTGTTACGGAGCTTTCTTTTCTTTTCTACTTCTTTGTTCTACAGTTCGTTAATATTTGATTTTAACATGGTAACATTGACTGACACTTAGTAAGTTTTTTAAAATATTGCTGGTTTTATCTTGTTATCCATTACTGAAAGCAGAGCTAGTAAAATCCTGAGTGTTCCTTCAGAAATGTAAAGTTTGCATTTAACTTCAGCATTTCAAAATTGATTGCAAAAGCTGAAAAAATGTAAAGCCTTCACAATCGAGTATGAACATTGTGACATGACAATTCTATCCTGGGCTGTGTCAAAAGCAGCATGGCAAGTAGATCGAGGGAGGGAATTTCACCCCTCTACTCGCTGTGGTGAGACCCCACCTGCAGTGCTGCATCCTGGTCTGGGGGCTCCAATGCAAGGAGGATGTGGACCTGTTAGAATAAGTCCAGAGGAGGCTATGGAGGTGACCAGAGGGCTGGAGCTGTCTCCTATGAAGACAAACTGAAAGAGCTGAGGTTGTTCAGCCTGGAGGAGAGAAGGCTCCAGGGAGGCTTTATTGTAGCCTTCCAGTAGCTAACAGGGTCTTATCAGAAAGATGGGGACAAACATTTTTACCAGGGTCTGTAGTCACAGGAAAAGATCAATGGTTTTAAACTGAAAGAAGGCAGATTTTGATTGTACATTTGGAAGAATTTTTTACTGTGAGGGAGATGAAACCCTGGAACATGTTGCCCAGTAGTTTCGGATGCTCCCTCACCCAAAAGTGTTCAAGACCAGGCTGGATGCGGCCCTGAACAACCTGGTCTAGTGGAAGGTGTCCCTGCCCATGGCAGAGGGAGTTTGAACAAGATGATATTTAAAGGATGCTTCCAGCCCAAAACACTCTGTAATAATTTGATGGGTGCTGAGAGCCTGATGTAATTCTTATGTGAGCAGTCATTGTTTTGTAACAGTGAGATTATTTCAAGAGTGTATCCTTTGAACAGTGATAGAAGGCAATGAAGTCATTTTCCAGAGTCATAGTGTGATCCACTTTCTGTACTGCACTATGGCTGAAGTAAAAGTGTAATTGCACAGGTTGTTGCTTCTTTCACCACAAAAGCATAGAAGTCGATTTTCTTTTAATTTCAATTCCACAAAAGCTTAAATTGATCTATGCAGGGGCAGACATGCGGTTATTACTCATCATCTTCTCCATCTCTAAATCCCCTTCCTTTAACCACTGTTTGTATCACCAGAGCCTGTGGTGCAGAGGCATAAAACCTTGTCCCTCAGGCACTGTTTCTGGGTAAAACAGAATGATTTTGCCAAATTCAGAGAAATACAACAAGGTACAGAGGGTCCTGTAGATGCCAAACTCCAGAATTGCTTGGTATGTGACTCTTCACATAATCCTGTTAACATTTTGGGCTAAAATACTTCATAGAATACATTTGAAAAAGATTAAAGCTAAGTTTTTCAAAACTAATTACACAATCCAGTTTGTGTAAGTATTTCAAACTTTGTCTGCCAACAAATCCCCTGAAATACTTCGCTAGTCTATTCCTGAAATTTTCTTTGCTTTTATTTGCAACCACATAAAACCCCTTGTCCAGTAGCCAAGAGGGGCTTTAGCAATGGCTTCCTAAGGACTGAAGAAGTAGGGGTTATTTTGGCTACTGGGGTTCTTTTGGCTACTAATGCGCAGTAGGCATCACCCCCGATTTACAGTCATTAGAGGATGCAGAAGTACTACACCCACCCATACCTACATGTGATACAAATGGGATTTGTGCCAGTGCTCAGCCTCACCTCAGCACTCCCCTCCTAAGTTATGCCCTGGCAGGTGGAAGGAATCTGCTCCTCTAACTCCTTTGAGGCTTTACTATCTTTTATTTCATAAAATATTCAGCCTTTCTGAAAATCTTCTGCATAATTTGGCTCTTATATTTCTAAAGTCCTAGATAAATAATTCTTATTCAAAGCATATTTCCTGGCTTTTTTTTGTTCTTTCAAAGGATACTTGTCTCTGTCATATTACCCAGTCTAAGAACCACCATCTTCAGTTTTCTCTCTGGTGTGTACGATCACATCAGCTGCACAGATATGTGATGTGGGGGCTTTCAAAACTTCGTGATTACCTTAAAAATAGACACAGACAAGTTTGTAGCTACTTTCTTCCTATTTTTGTCCAGTTTATTGGAAAGGATTTGGATAAAGGGAAAACTAAGGTAAAATAACCCCTTTTCGTTGACTGGTCTTAAATGGAAAAATGAAATATCAAGCATTGCAGCTCCCATGTAATCCAAATGAATCAATAAAGTAGAATTATTTGGTCATTTGCTCTGTGTAATTCTGAAATTGCCTATTTGCCATAGCTGATAGTTTCAGTTTGTTAACATAGCACACATTCGAGATGCAGTTCACAATCTCCACCAGGCAAGCTAATGGAAACTGTGATCTGTTACAATAACAACTGAGTAGTCGCCACACAACTTAACATTTGGGTCTCCAAGACTCCCAAAAGGAATAAGATAAGCAGCGAGCGTCCTAGATACCTGAAATTTTAATGTTGTGATATCTTTATGTGCCTGACACCAGAAATCGAGAATTCGGAATTTTTATTTCTCAAGGGATTCCCATATAAAAAGGAAGGTTAGACAAAACATGGGGTACTGTGCAAGGGTAAGCCACAGGGAGTACAGGAGTAGGACACAGTAGATACATCTTCTGCCTTGCCTCGTCTTCCTGGACACTTGACCAGAGACTGTAAGCAGACCTGTCTGTGCCCTGGACTGATGGTTACCAGTTTTCTGGCATGTGAGAAATAACTGAGGAGAGCTCACTATTTCTACTGGAAATGCCAGAAGATCCTGGTGCCACTTAAACCATTTCAAGACTATTGCTGACTAATGGCTAGAGAATGTGCTGGTGAAATAGGAGGGACTGGCTCTACACTCATCTCAGGAGTAGGAATTGAACTCGTGGCATTTTCTCTGCCTGATGGGGCTATAACTGCAATGCTGTTCTGCACAAGACCTGGGATTGTAGAAGTGTGATGTATGGCTCATTCCTGGCCCAAAGCAGTAGCCTAAATTAGGAACCCAGGGGTAAAATGTCACACTGGGAGTAAGGGGATAATTTTAAGACTTTCCTCAAAACTATCTGCATCTTTGGCTAAACAGACCTGCAACCTCCTCCCTGGATCCAAACACCTAAAACACTCAGCAGCAGGATCTGCTGGCTTGCCTGTGCCTTGCTCAGATGTGTCTGCACAGTGTTTCCCAGTCCAGTGTTAATGCAGGCAGAGCAGTTTGGTGCCTTCTGTGTTGAGTGGCAAGGCGCTCTCCAGGAGGGTCTGCAAGCCTTATCTAGGTAAGAAAACAAAGAGACCTGGGGGTATGAGGTGCGTACCCAGCTAGTCACCCTGAGAAAGCTGCACGGGGGGGAAATGAAGCTCTCTGAGGAACTTGCAGCCTAATAGGGAGGTTGCAAATGACGTTTCAAAGTTTCTGAGTATAATAAACACACTGAGAAAGAGATTTTTGCATCACATTTCTGTACTTAGCCACAACTCCTCAAAGTCCTATTTTGAAAACCGTTTTTAAAACCATTTCTTCATCCAAAAGTGTGTCAGCAGTATTGTGAAAGATGGCATTGCAGATTTATCAGAGCAGAATAATTAAAGAAGTTTTTTCCAGTTCTTCCTCCAAAAAGGACGGACTGCCTTCCTTCCTTCCTTCCTTCCTTCCTTCCTTCCTTCCTTCCTTCCTTCCTTCCTTCCTTCCTTCCTTCAGAAACTGGCAGAGAATTGTTGCTCTAGTGCCTTCTTTTACAACTTCCTCTTACACCCTTCCTTCTGACGAAATTTTACTTTCCTTATTGGCCTTGTGCAAATGGCTGTGCATGAAGGGTTTTCCCACCTTCTGGTTAACCCAATGGTAATTGTAGTTGAAGCCCTGTTCAACACAGTACTACACCTGTAGACATCTGGACAGAGATGAAAGAGATGTCATTACTGAGTGGGGCGCTGTGTTCACCCTCAGATAAGCTTCAGGACTAATCCCAAGGTGTCGGTGGTATTAGTATCGTAGCTGACGCAGGAGGAATACCTTAGCACATAATGAGCTACAGAAATGCTACATTTGCAAAGAAAGAAAGAAAAATATTCTAGTTTAAATAACAGTCAGGGATGTCGCATGTCACTATTATAAACAACAGGGGCTGAAGAGTTAATACAATCATGAAAAGTACTGAGCTTTAACAATGTACTTATGATTAATCCCTAAATATGGATATTCTAAAACTGAAATGCATGAAGCATGTTCTACTAACAATATCGACTTAGGACATTGTTGGACTTACAGTAAAAAGCTACATAGTATAGGAATAGGAATCAGCATAGCACCTAAAACCTGTTTGGGAACTTCAGCAAATAAAACAAATTTTTGGGGTAATTTTAAACTATATTAAATTGCAGTAATAATCATTCTTATATAAGATCTGGTGATCCCAAGAACTATCAGTACATTATCTATAATTCCTGTTGTTTATTGTAATAAGCATCATCTCAGGAAAACCTCATGCACACCTTGAAACCTCTGCAATACCTATTCTTAAAACAGCTTGAAATATTATTTTTTCTCCATCTTTAATGGTAAAAAAAATTAGTTAAAAACCACATTTAAATCTATTTTTAAATTGTGTAGCTGAAAACTAACTTCCTAACCTCTTCATAGTGTGGCCCTGTAGTGTGGCTGAGGAGTTCACCCAAGTCAGGTGGTACTGGGCAGCCAGAAGAAGGCACGGAGAACAGCCTCCTGAGGGCACTGCCACGGAAGCACATGTGTGGTTGAGTCATGGTGTGAGTACGCACCAGCGAGCAGACTCACTTCTGGTTCCACCCTCAGCTCCTGTTAGCTCAGCTCCAGTGCTCTGGGCTGTCCAGCCTTCCTTCAGCTGCAAGCACACTGCCCATGGGCTGTAGTGTCCCTGTAAAACAGTGATCGTTCCAGCACAAAAGACCCAAAACAGCAGGCACTTGAGCATATTGCTTTGCACATCCCAGCTCACCTGGCATGTCACACTTGAACCTGGATCACTGGAGATGGGAGCAGAGCCGTGGAGGTGTTGGTTTGTTCCTCTGGCTGGAGGCTGACAGGGTCCATCTCCTGGGGTTCCCCTTGTGTGACTCTTTCTGCCTCACTGTTGTTTCTGTCCTGCCCATTGACCAACACTTCGTATTTGCATGTTCCTTTTAATTTCAATGAGATCATCATCCTTGATCCAGTACTGATGCCAGCCTAAGTGTGCTGTAGCATTATGGGCCAGTCTTGTGGTTAAAGAAGAAAAAAACCTCGTCTTAGTCAGGGGCTAAATAGTTTGATTGTTAAAATATTGTTGTTCAACAATTCTTGAAATTTTTGCCACTGGAAAGACTTCCATGAAAGAGAAGGACAAAAAAGGTGCAGGATTTTATCTGGCACATCAGCCATCCTTGTAGTTACAGCTGGCTAAAAGAAAAATGACTAGAAATAGATAGACTAGCTAAGATTCAGCATGGGAAATGGTTCTTATTAATTTACTCATATGTAGTATCATATGGTGCAGTCATTTTAGTTAACTCGGGAAAATAATGTGTTAAATATTTTACAGATGGCTTACTTTTAATTAGCAGAGACAAGTGCAAGAAATATTTAAAATAGCTCTTTCAGTACATGATAACAAATGTTCACAAAATCTCATGAGGATAAGATTTACCTGCATCTGTAGCTGTAACCCAACATGGTGCTGCAGGCACTCTTGGCAAAAAGTGCAGGAAAAGCAGATACATAGCAGGTAAATTCAGCTGGTATTGATTTTGCTTATGCTTTCTAAGTCACAATTTTGTGTTAATCTCTGTGCCATTTGTAGAAACTGTTGTGTGTTTTAAAGCTGCTGACAGTTTGTAAGGCAAAATACTCCCTTTGCCTACTTGATACTAAATCCCCACAGATGCAGCAGAAGTGATGAGGCTTACAAGAACGGAGGCACCCACCAGACTGGCTTTACACCACACCACAGAACACCTTGCAGTACAGCGTGTAACTGGATGAACACCGTACTCGTGCTTGTACGTCTGCTCACCGTACAGCTGTCCAAGAGCCATTGTTTATATGCTCTTCGTAAATCTTTATTGTCAGTTTGAACCAGTACAGACTGCAGGGAAGATCTTGGAAAATATGCAGACAATTCCAGGCATTTTTCTCTGATCTAGCTGTCGATTTTTTGCTCCACTTGAGTTGTCTACCACTGCTAAGCAAATGCAAGTTTGTGGCTCACAGTGTAATTACATATTATTTCTGTATCATCTGCATGTTGCATTACCTCTGTCACAGCAGAATGGTTCTAGCAAGATTCAGACAATAATAAGACTACTTCTTAGTAGAGATGAATCCTCTGAACCCTCTTTGCCATCACTTTATGTTTTATGTAATCTCAGTGACACACGACTGCAATGATCCCACTGGATCATGTGTAACATTGAAGTGGAAGTGCCACACCTTTATTACATTTTGACGTTATCTATTCCTGCTTTAGATTAGGACAATATTTTATTTCCCCTCTGAAAATGAGTGACCTTCCAGACCATTTAAAGATGAGAAAAGCTGTTGCAGTGTTGTTGCTGAAACAAATGTTACACAAGTGATTGTATTGTTCACTACATGTCAACTAGACTAAGCATCCCAGTTCCTGTGCTTTTTCCCATTAAATTTATGGGTTTCAAATGTGTAGGGTGCTCACAGGATTGTTTTCCCAGGTATAAAACACCTAACTTCTAGTTTTTAAGCTGTCTGAAAGATGAAGATGTGTGAGTGCTCACTGTGTTACTGCAACTGAAGGTGATCACAGCCACATGCTGCTGAGCACATACACCACGAGTGGTCTGTGAGACATCAGAAGGCACAACATGTTTTGACAAAAGCTGCATTTCTCACTTTAACTCAGAACTTATGTTTTTATCACACTTAAAATGATATGTTAATGCAAAGAGCTTTGCTTGCTTGAACTCCCACAGCTGTGAAGCAATAAGATTATACCTGGTGGCCCTTGGATATTTTTCCAAGATAGGACGGATGAATGTTGATGTAGGAAAAAAACAGGAAACCAAAATGTTGCTGATCAAGTTCCCTTCAGACCTGTGGAGTCGTGTCCATGCTGTGCTCTCCAGTCCTTTGTGCTGAAGCAGTCAGGCTCGATGGCCTGAGGCTTGCACTGCTGTGTGTCCACCCACAGCCCAGCCACCCAGCTGCGTTATGGAGCGTGTAATCCCAGTGTTGTTCCCCGTTTCTCTTCTCCTGCCACACATGCTTGTCCACCTAGCTAGAGATTACTCAAACTCTGGCTTCCTCTAGCCCCATAAATTGAGCTGCCACTTATCTGCAAACTGGATCTTTCTGGTCAGGTTTAAAATATCCAGATTATTCATAGGTCTGCAGCTCTGTGTTAGGTTAGAAGCAGGTGAAAAAGGACAACAAAGATAGCCACAGCTGGCAAGGACATAGGACTTAACCCAGACCTGCTGCTGGTGACAGTGACATGGAGCTGTACCCCACGTCATCTGTACTCTCACCAGAGATTCACAGAGGAGACTAAATTTAAAGTGTACCAACCTCCAGTTAGATCAACCTTGAGCACATGAAAGGCTGGGGGTGCTCAAATAACCATGCTCACAGAGTCCACTCTAAGTCTAAAAATATGCTCGTGCACAAAGACAAGGAATTTATCATAACGGATACAACAGATAACAGCTGCTTTTGTTTTTGTTGTTTAATTCCCAGAAGGGTCATCTACAACGCGTCTCTCCAGGAAGACTCCACAATGAAAAAAACAACACAGAGCTGCTTTTTACTCATCATCCTTCTAATTGTAAGTACAAGAAAACTGAACTGCTCGTGACACCTGCTGTATTTAAACTTGTGGTGATATTAAGAAAAATGAGTACCAAGCTATATTTGTTACACTGCACAGCTGAAGAAAAGAGTTTCCTTACTAACAAATTTCAAAAGGAGATTAATAAAATTGTCTAATAAAAGCTTGAACTTGAAAGCATTATTTCTTGGTGAGACAGAACTGCAAATCTGAAGAAGGTTATGCATATGGCTTTTCATTTCTGCGGCTAGGATTTCTTTTAAAAACTCTTCAGTGAGGTCTGCATCTGCATTCATTTCAAATATCTTTGCACCAAAGGGCACTTCAACTTCTGACCTCAATGGATAATTCAAGCACAAATTTCCTTATATTTTCACTCTTCCGATCTCTATGTGCCTTCTTTCCCTACTGCAGTGGGCAGACTGTGCTCTGCTTTGACATCTCTTAGATTAATTTCCTTTTCGGTAGGGAAGAAGCCACAGTCACAGAACTAGACCATGAACAAGCTTTGTTTCCTTCATGAAATTTATCCAGAATACTGTTGTTAGATCAAATATGAAAAATATTTTGCGTTAGTCATTTTTCCAAAAATTTCCCCATCTGTAGATGTTCATTTTTTGCATTTTATTTATGGTTTATATGGAGTAAAGGGTGCCTCTTTCAAAAAGACTGTTTGCATTCTGTTGGTTCTTCAAATCACTCCTTCAAATCACAGTTCCAAAAACTGTGAGATACCAGCCACTGTCTGAGGCTGAGGAAAATATAGTAAAGTGATTTGTGACACAGGCAAGACTGATCTCCCATCCCTCTCCTCTCCNTATTCCTGCTTTAGATTAGGACAATATTTTATTTCCCCTCTGAAAATGAGTGACCTTCCAGACCATTTAAAGATGAGAAAAGCTGTTGCAGTGTTGTTGCTGAAACAAATGTTACACAAGTGATTGTATTGTTCACTACATGTCAACTAGACTAAGCATCCCAGTTCCTGTGCTTTTTCCCATTAAATTTATGGGTTTCAAATGTGTAGGGTGCTCACAGGATTGTTTTCCCAGGTATAAAACACCTAACTTCTAGTTTTTAAGCTGTCTGAAAGATGAAGATGTGTGAGTGCTCACTGTGTTACTGCAACTGAAGGTGATCACAGCCACATGCTGCTGAGCACATACACCACGAGTGGTCTGTGAGACATCAGAAGGCACAACATGTTTTGACAAAAGCTGCATTTCTCACTTTAACTCAGAACTTATGTTTTTATCAAACTTAAAATGATGTGTTAATGCAAAGAGCTTTGCTTGCTTGAACTCCCACAGCTGTGAAGCAATAACATTATACCTGGTGACCCTTGGATATTTTTCCGAGATCGGACAGATGAATGTTGATGTAGGAAGAAAACAGGAAACCAGAATGTTGCTGATCCAGTTCTCTTCAGACCTGTGGAGTCGTGTCCATGCTGTGCTCTCCAGTCCTTTGTGCTGAAGCAGTCAGGCTCGATGGCCTGAGGCTTGCACTGCTGTGTGTCCACCCACAGCCCAGCCACCCAGCTGCGTTATGGAGCGTGTAATCCCAGTGTTGTTCCCCGTTTCTCTTCTCCTGCCACACATGCTTGTCCACCTAGCTAGAGATTACTCAAACTCTGGCTTCCTCTAGCCCCATAAATTGAGCTGCCACTTATCTGCAAACTGGATCTTTCTGGTCAGGTTTAAAATATCCAGATTATTCATAGGTCTGCAGCTCTGTGTTAGGTTAGAAGCAGGTGAAAAAGGACAACAAAGATAGCCACAGCTGGCAAGGACATAGGACTTAACCCAGACCTGCTGCTGGTGACAGTGACATGGAGCTGTACCCCACGTCATCTGTACTCTCACCAGAGATTCACAGAGGAGACTAAATTTAAAGTGTACCAACCTCCAGTTAGATCAACCTTGAGCACATGAAAGGCTGGGGGTGCTCAAATAACCATGCTCACAGAGTCCATTCTAAGTCTAAAAATATGCTCGTGCACAAAGACAAGGAATTTATCATAACGGATACAACAGATAACAGCTGCTTTTGTTTTTGTTGTTTAATTCCCAGAAGGGTCATCTACGACGCATCTCTCCAGGAAGACTCCACAATGAAAAAAACAACACAGAGCTGCTTTTTACTCATCATCCTTCTAATTGTAAGTACAAGAAAACTGAACTGCTCGTGACACCTGCTGTATTTAAACTTGTGGTGATATTAAGAAAAATGAGTACCAAGCTATATTTGTTACACTGCACAGCTGAAGAAAAGAGTTTCCTTACTAACAAATTTCAAAAGGAGATTAATAAAATTGTCTAATAAAAGCTTGAACTTGAAAGCATTATTTCTTGGTGAGACAGAACTGCAAATCTGAAGAAGGTTATGCATATGGCTTTTCATTTCTGCGGCTAGGATTTCTTTAAAAAACTCTTCAGTGAGGTCTGCATCTGCATTCATTTCAAATATCTTTGCACCAAAGGGCACTTCAACTTCTGACCTCAGTGGATAATTCAAGCACAAATTTCCTTATATTTTCACTCTTCCGATCTCTATGTGCCTTCTTTCCCTACTGCAGTGGGCATACTGTGCTCTGCTTTGACATCTCTTAGATTAATTTCCTTTTCGGTAGGGAAGAAGCCACAGTCACAGAACTAGACCATGAACAAGCTTTGTTTCCTTCATGAAATTTATCCAGAATACTGTTGTTAGATCAAATATGAAAAATATTTTGCGTTAGTCATTTTTCCAAAAATTTCCCCATCTGTAGATGTTCATTTTTTGCATTTTATTTATGGTTTATATGGAGTAAAGGGTGCCTCTTTCAAAAAGACTGTTTGCATTCTGTTGGTTCTTCAAATCACTCCTTCAAATCACAGTTCCAAAAACTGTGAGATACCAGCCACTGTCTGAGGCTGAGGAAAATATAGTAAAGTGATTTGTGACACAGGCAAGACTGATCTCCCATCCCTCTCCTCTCCCCACCCCACAAGGCAGCCTTTAGATCTCCCTTCTTTGATGGGAGGGAGATCTAAAGTCATCATCAACTTGATGGTTTTCTGTCATACTCCCATTTGTGACCTGCACTCCCAGTTGGTTAGTGCAAGCTGTTAAAGCAACACAACCTTTCATGGTCCTTGTTTTCTCCTCTGGGCTCCAGGCTTTCTGTTTGTGCCATTTGCCCCACTGCAGGTGCTGGTGGCTCCCCTGTGGTGGTCGCCCCTACTGAGTAGGGAAGACTTTTGCCTGAAATCTCGTCTCTTAGGGTAGCTGTGTTTCCCTAACACAATCTCAGTGTTGGAGCACATCCTGCCCTCGATACAATGTTGGTGCTTTGCAGAAGACTTCCTCAGATTCATCTCGTACTTCTCCTTCAATGTTTTGTCACAAACCCTACTTACTTGGTATGCACAGACATTCCCTCCCCACCACCTCCTTTAGACCTGTCACCAAGGGGGTTTGGTACCTTCTGATGGAAACCATCCCTTTCATGTATGTAATTTTTCACATAAATAGTACTTCCATGTGCAGATCCATAATAACTCATCTTTGCCAAACAAAACCTGAAGTGTCAGTTGTTCCAAAACCTAATTTAGAAATAAAAGCAACTCCTTATTGTCTTCCTCTTTGATGGATTCCCTTGATTTTGGATGCATGATAGTGTGTCACCAGATAGCCCTCTACAACAAAAGAGGAATTTCATTAGAAAATTTAACTGTTCATAATGTCTTAGTTCACTTTATACCTGATGCTCTCTAGTTTTTGGCAATTATTGAGAGCCACAGATTGTGACTGAGATTTGTTTCCTCAAGTATGTGAGCTCCTGTATGCTGAAGCAATTAGTTCATCTCCTCAGAGCACATTTCTCTTCACAAGAAGGATGGAGCACCAGCACAGCATGCCGAGCAGCATCAAACTGCTGAGAATGAGGAAGAAGAAAAAGGTTTGGGTCTCTTTCTTGCCTGACCAATCAATTTTTCAGGACATTGAGAGAAGAGATCTGTATTCTCTGCTTTATTTTGTCAAGTAAGAACCTACAAATGGTCCTGGAAATGAGGATTGAAGAAGTGGTTTTTCCCATATGCTCCAATTTTCTGTCCTGAGCCAACCACAACGTGCATAGTTAAGGAGTGCTGCAGCTGAAGGCCACACTATTTTCAATTAGGCCCACTAGACCAATAATTTATTTTAAAATAAATTTATTTTGAGCAAAAAATAAATTGTGCACATTCACTAAGTCCAAATCTGTCAAATTGTTACCAAACCTCAGTCACAAAGCTATGCAGAGTCTGGTACTTCTTTCCAACTTCTGAAAGACTTGTGAATAATTCCTGCTCACAAAACATCGAAAATTAATTATATGAAAACCTAAATGTAACTTTCGGTAACTGCACAAACTGGTGTATTTTGGAATACAGTTGTGGTACAGTGGTAAAGCACTTTCCAGAACCCAGAACCCATTAGTAAAGCACTTGCCACTGTGATGGGGGAGCTGCCCATGTTTGAGCCTCACAGCTGGGAGGGCAACATGCTCTGGTGGGGTGGTGTGGCCACCAACTCTGCTGGGCTCCTGCTCCTGCCCAGCTCACTGGCTCTCACTGTGCACCTCTGAAACCCCTGCCTGTGCAGGTATTGTGAGAACCTGCTTAGATAGCATTTTCCTGCTTAGATAACATCTCTTCCAGCATCTGGTCCGGAGCAGACCTCTCATGGGCCAGAAGAACTGCTGAAGATCTGTCACAGCCTCCTTTGTCTTACTTCTTCTGAGCCTTCTTGCTGGCACCTCTGGGAGCTCAGGGTCTTCCCTAGCGTTGGATGGTGAGATCCCCCTGGGTCTCATCACCTGAGACCATGCCTTTGGAAGCCGTTTTCCTGCATGCACATTTCCCTGTGTAACCATTTATGGGTTGCTTCACACTGTAAATATGTGTTCTCACAAGTTCTGAAGCCGTTCTCACACGAGGGAAGCTCTGGAAAGCAAACTGCTGGTATTTTAAGGTGGTAAGAATTAGTGTGAGAATTTGAGACTCAAGCTGCTCACGATTTCCCAAGAAATAGGAATGCTGTATTCTGTTCTATTCACCCAGTTTCAGGGATGATCAGGACATTTTGACTATATCTTTGCTTTTTTTGAAAAACAACGCTGTTGCTATGCAGCTGATTGCAGTAAAGAGGCCTCCCACAAGATGATAATCAGGGCTGAAGGCAAATATCCAAGAAGTATTCTGGATTAGCCCACAGTTTTCATCAGGATAACATGCAAGTAAAGCTTCTTCATGTAAGCAAATCTTGTAGAAATGGAAAAGAACTGCAAGATTTGTCTTGCTTTTCATTACAACAACCCTGTCTTCGTCTACTGTGCCTGATAATCTCATGCGTGTTTAAACAGCTGCCATGTTAGTCATATGGGATCTCACTGAGATAATTACCATCCTGCTCCAACAGCGATAGAATATGGGAAAATTCTAACATTCAGTGATTAAGTAAAACATGTCAGGTCGTAGAATTTCCCCAAATAAATTGCCTGCTGCTTGCTGGGACACTTGTGATGGATAGAAATTATTATGTTGACTGAATACTGTATGCTAATGACCTTCCTAAGGTATCACAGTTGTTTTCTTATCTGTTCCAACACTAGCAGTTTTTAAAAGTAGCTCAAACATAATGAAAGTATGAGAGGGGCTCTGCAACTCGTCTAATTCATGCTGAGCTCTTGCTCTAAAATGTGACATATTGAAGAACAGGAGTTTAGTGATCCACAAAGTGATGACTGCACATAGGCATTTTAAAAGAATTATACCAAGTGAATGTTTGAGCTGTTGAAATCAATAACAATCAGTTAGAACATCCAGAATTTCTACTAGTCTGAGCTCACCAATAATTGTTGCTAAATTACTATATTTGGTGGAAGGAGGGAAAAAGAAAAAGACAGCTACAATCGAAGACAGCTCCAAATGCCTTCTTTTCCTGAATGTCATGTATAGTTACTGTTAGTGTCCTGCAAGCTCCTTGATGGCAGAAGAAAAATATTTGGGGATGCTTGTTCATCATGTCCAATATTTTGTGGGAAAAAAAGTGAAGTAATTTTATGCTTACTTTATCTGGATTCTCTCTTGCAGAAATGGGCACAGCCTTGCACAGGTTAACAGCAGTTTCTCTTACAGAAACCAGGGCACTGCTTATTCATTCCTGTATAGTTTAATAATAAAGCCAATTTGCTTTCTCAGAATCCTTTATTCATTCCAGGTATAAAGTGAACTTCAGCATTCCCAGCAGCCTGTTATTTCTCTTTGTGATTATAATTCAGTTTCTTATATCAGTCATTTGTCACGTGGTGGCTTGGTGGTCGTATGTATGACGTCATTTACTTGGACTTTTAGGAGTGACATCATATGTACGGCTGCTAAACTGCTGCATTGGACATCACTTAAACTGTTTTCTTCTGAAGAATTCAGTGCATTTTCAGGCAATGATCACATCCATTATTGTGAATTATTAATTTCTCCTTAATAAAGAATTTTTATAAATGAATGAGGCATTCTGTTATTGTATAAACATCATTTATATTTCCATCTGATGAATGGATGGGAAGGCTGTTTAATGTGCAGCAATGGACTCTGAACATTTAGAATTTGTTCCATATTTTGTAGGTTCAATATTTGTAGATAGTTACTAGGTGAAGATTAATTGACCTTGGCTTTTTTGTGGTACAAATGTGTGTTTTAAGTCTTAATTCCTAAAATACACTGATGTAACAATTAAAACACAGTAGCAGAGATGAGTCCTAACCATTAATTTCATGAGAGCATATGCAAACACTGATACACAGAGATTCATGGAACATTCCCAACCTCTCCCACTAACATGATACACACTAAGCTTTCCCTCCCATGTAGCCATACCCAAGCTCCTGCTATTTCTGAGAAGAGGATAATGACCCAGAGATGTCTTCCTACCCCACTTGCCTTTATCTGACCCCTACAGTAAGGAGTGAGGAAGACTAAAACAAATGATTACATCTGACATCACAAACTGCATTGAGATTCTTGTCTGACTGAACTGCAGATCTATAAAGGCTGGATCATCAGCCCACTCGACTGACTTTGGGAGGTCAGGCTTTAAATTCTGGGTGGTGGACATGGGATTCTCTTACACATGGTAAAAACCCAATACTTCAAACAGGGATATGACTTCTCCACCTCCATCAGGCCACAAAATTAATATTTCACTAATCTGCTGAAGTGGTAATCTTATTTTAAGGCAGAAGAAAATTGTGTTCAAGATTCCAAGGCCAGCTTTTCAAATCTAGGAAAACAGAAATGAGGAATAGCAATCAAAGGAAAGAGTACATTTAAAGGGCGTATCACAGGTGAACAATACCAATGACATACCTGTGTTTAACCCCTTAATTTGATTTCACACACAAGCTATTCAATTACATTAAAAGTGCCTGGAAAGAGTTTTGGGCAATTAACTTTGAAAATCTGAGTCATTGTGTTTAGCAGAAAGAAAAAGAAAAAAAAATCATTTAAAAGATAGCTGTAAATGTAATATTATTACTCCAATTTTTTTATCCAAACTTGTTTTTGTTTTACTGAGGCCCATTAAGTGATTTCCACTGATGAGCTTTAGTTACACAACTCATCCATATTTTAATCTGTCTGAGTGAATTCCTGGCCTAAATGCAGGCAGTAGAAATTCTGCTGGCAATTTCAGCTCTGCCGTGATTGCCTTGTACAGGGGCAGTAGAATGGGCCTCCTGGTTACATGGTTGAGCACTCTTACATAATTTTGTACACAATCCAAGACATTTAGTCTATTCACCACCACAGGTACTCTCTACCTTCAACTATCAAAATATTCTCATTAATCTGTACCCAATAAAAGCTGACTTCTTCATTCAGAAGAATGAATTCAGAATTCTGACTTCAGAATTACACACTGCAAGTAATGAAAATATAAGAATAAGATTATTTTAGTGCCTGAATCGTATTTCACACCTCAAAACCATCATCCCACACATGGATGTGTTCCCAAACTGGCCCAGGATCACAGAGAAATTGTCAAGAAGAAAGGCATTGCCACAGAAGCCCTCGTAACTTCCTCTGATGAAACTGTTATTTCTCTCTTGCATACAAACAGCTTGGAACTGAGATATTATTCAGAATAAGAATGGGAAAAATTAGCATGGAGTATCTATTAATCACTTCGGAGAAGCACCAGAGCCTGTGACATGGACAGAGACATGAAGGGCTAAGGCGAAGCTGAGGGTGTCTGAAGAACCTCGTCTGCACTTTCCTGGATTTAGGATTTTGCTTGGCTGGTTTTTAATTGATTCCTGGGGACTCCAGCTGCTTCCCTTAGACTTTTTAAAAGTTAGGGATCTGTGATGTTTGCCTTTGCTTCTGTGTTTCCTGTTCTAATTTTCTAGATACTTATTTTTTAACTTGGATGGCCAGAAGAAATGTTCCAAATGGCTTCGTTGTCCAAGTATATCTTTGGGGTGGGGGGGTGGAAAGGGGAGGGTGCAGGTGTATACATACACATAGAATTTATATAAAATTATCTCTGCCAGAAACTATTTTCCTTCTTATTCCTCTTATTTTATTTCAAACACCTACTTAAGTACAACAAGATTGGCTGCCTCCATGTCCTCCAGCTAGCAGGTGTATACAGTTGGAAATGTCTGTGTCAAAAGAGATTAGATTAGATTAGATTAGACTAGAAAAACATAATTGATTAGATATAGGAGTATAAAAGATTAAACTGACATGTTTTGGCACAGAAGTATCAGGATAAAAGTAATGGCTTTTTTTTTCAGTGAAGTCAAACACACTGTGGTTTTGCATTGCATTTTACCAAGATGTTTTAGTGTGCAAGTGGGGAAAAAAGTAACATATTGATGCAACACAATTGCGTGTGATGTGCAATAAAAAAGGGAGAGCAAAATATAAGAAGTAAGCCAATATTTGAACTTTCAAACCTGTCATGTTTTCAGTTCAAACAACTACAAATGCATGCTGAAATAGCTCTGTATTAGCATTTGCTGTTAAAAAGGTCAAGTTTGTGTGTTTATGACAGTCCTAGATTTTGAAGCAGCCTGCAAATGAGTCTGAATGTGCTTTTGATGACTTTGGTACCATTTAGCACAGGGGAAAACAGAGGGTCATGCTAGGAAGGTGCTACAGCAATGTTGCTTTTGCGTGGGGAAGGAGAGGAACTAATCATTTATTATCACCTTCAAGCAGAGAAGAGTCCTGATACAGAATTGAGGCAGAACAGAACAAGCTAAAGCTCCATGCTTTCTTCTCTGCTCACACACCTCAGGTGTACAAGGGAGGGAGGGAAGGAGGGATGGATGGATGGATGGATGGATGGATGGATGGATGGATGGATGGATGGATGGATGGATGGATGGATGGATGGCAAAAGAACATAACTGACCTCTCTAGCTGAGATCTTTGCCTTCCAGAGGCAATGATCCTTTCCATTAACCTGCAGGAAGCTCAGAATGGGATAATTTGGAAAATGCCACAAGATCAAAGAGGACCTTGCTATTTAGACTATCAAATTTAGGGAGTCTGATTAGGTATTTCACTAGGAGCTAAGGTCAGGTATTGAGGTTTAAACTCTACCCTGTGTTTCCATGGCATTAACAGTCGCAGAAGCTCAAGACATGACATAAAACAAGAAATTATCAGTTCAAAGCAAAGGCTGTGGCACTGAGGTATTTTGTCTGCACAATCTAGAGAGAAATCAGCACAAGTGAGCAGAAATACATGGGGTTAACTTTGGGAAGATAGAAAATTTTCTTGCAGACGCTAAATTAAATGAAAAGATTTTGAAGATTTTATCAACTATTTAATAATCTCTTTGCCAAGGAAAATGGCTTGGTTAAAATCTTATATTTTAATGAGATAAACTAATAAAATTCAGCATTTACTTTGTAAGTAGTACAAGTTTGAACAATTCATTGTATGAAGAATGAATAATAGAAATTTCTGGTCCTCACTTTTTTTTTTAAATTTAATCCTCTTTGTTTATTCAGTTTTACTAACAACTTTTCCTTTCCGTGCAGAGAATTGTTCCAAGTCTTTCTTCTACTGTAAATTATACTGATCCTACATTAGAGTCTGTAGTAACTGAAAATTCAGTCATACGACAGAAGATAATAGATTCGCAGTTCAAATGTTATGAGAGGATGAACAGAGCTCCCCCATACAAGAAAAAAGGTAAAAAGGATTTTTAAAAAATCTGTATTTTGCCATGTGTGGTTATATAACTACAAGGAAATATTTTCTTCTCTATACTAACCCATAGTCTTCCTCAGGGTGCAGTTTCTTTTCAACAAGCAGTAATCAAATTTACACTTACTTAGCATCCTCCTAAGTGCAAAGAAAGAAAAAAGCCTGGAAGGAGCCCAGGGAATGAACAGCTCTTCCTTCCTCTGTCACCTACGTTTCTGGCTCAGTGCTTTGCTGCTTGAATTGCTCTTGTTCTTGCTTTGGGAACAGCATTTTCCTAAATCTCTCAGCAAGGTCACACCTGATTGTGAATCCTAAATATAAATGTTGTTCTGTTTGCTCCACTCACTGTTTCAATTTTTTGTCATTTGTGTATTGACTGCTGGCTGTCGTGCTCTGTACCAGCACAAGTTCCATGTATTCTATATTCAGCAGCAACAATAGGAAAAAGGGGTTTATCAAACACTGAGCACTTCTCTTTAGTGAATATGAGGCATATAGGAAGATTAATAAAAAGGGAAGTAATAACAGTGCTGCAATTGTATAATATAAAGCAGCATTTCTGTTTGGGACTGAGTGTTCTGTTACTTTTTCTCACAGAAGATAGGAAAGAAGATGTGAGGATCTAAAAAAAAAAAAGAGCCCAAGTAGTGTGAGACTTATGCAAGTAAACAACAGATACAGAGGACACAGTTTAAAGATAAAATATGTTTTAAAAACTTAATAAAAACACCCAACCTAATAGAGGTGTTGGAGATAACGTGTGATTTTTTGTAATACAAGAATGAAGACATTTCTACAGCTTTTTATCTTAAAAATTTTACTGGGCTCTGTAAGACTCAAAGAAGAGCTGGATGTTAAGATAATCAGGTCTTGATGCAGAAATGTTTGAGAATGAATATAGAGATTCCCACTTAAAATAGGTTTTAATTCAGGCCAATAATGGGGAATACCCATAAGCAGTTAAACAGGGTTATGGGACAGAAGGAGTGATGTTTCAGGCATAAACAAGCCTTTTATTTGCTGGACTTGTGAGGGAAATAATTCACTGTTTCTTGTTAGATTACTCTTTTAGTCTCCAGCTCTATAAACACCTAATTTTTGCATCCATTGATAGTAACCACTGGATTCACCTTTCTTTTGCACTTTGCTTGTGTAATAAGTTGCAAAGGATGGATTTTCCAGCACGAGCAGGGAATTCATATGTATCAAGACATGAATTCCTAGTAGTGTTCTCAAGGGCAATGTTGTCACAGGAAGGCAGCAGGGCAGCCCCTGCAGTCCTTCAGCTGGCAGCTAGATTTAAGTGACGCCATTGGGGAATGTTATTTTCATAATAATGTGCACTTAATTTGTTTATAACTCAGAATGAAGGTAATGGGTGACTAAGGAATGATGTCAGCACCACTGAAGTTGTGTTCTGAACTGAAGACATAATAAAATGAGGCTCTCAGGCACATGGACCACCCCTCCAGAACAGCACAGTGTGTGTGTGTATATATCTGTGTGTATATGTATACACAGATAGACAGATATAGATAAATGACTGCATATATACATCCTGTTAGTTACCTTGAAAGCCCACGATGTATAGATTGACCTATGTGATAATTTTTCTGTATCAGGCCAGGCAAAGGATTTAAAGTTTTAAAACTAGGACTTCCCTCCAACTTCATTTGGCACCACCTTTCAAATACAAGCTCAAGCTGCAATCTTTTTCTACTCTTCTTTTTCTTTGATATTACAAAAATGTTTCTAAAAGTCTTTCGGATACATTTCAGAGATACAGAAGAACATGATGGTTGAAGGAAAGATAACAAACTGCTGATATGATGATTGGTTAATTAAGTAAACAAGTAACATCAGCACATTTAACTTGATAACTGAAAAATACTTGTGCATAAAATCTTAGCTAAAGAAGAAAAAGTGTACATTACATTTTCCTTTCTGAACAACATCTAATCTGGAAAAAAATTTTGAAACTTTTGTGCTTTCCATTTTTAATCAACTGCTTGACTTACAAACAGTTATTGGTGCAAATTGGAACAATTTGGGTGTCTTTTTACAGCTTTCTTGCTTCAGTAAGAAAGTTTATCTGTGGATAGTTTCAAAAGCTCTAGAAACAGTTAGTCGCCATGTTATTAACTTTCAGTGGTTATTAGGTGCCTTCTATATGATTCTTTCAAAAACAACCTCCATTTTGATCCTTCCTCAGGTCCAGAGCAAAAAAAATCTAAGATGTATCTTTTCATTCTATTTCACTTTAACCTGATGGTCTTGATGATAACTACTTCTTCCCCAACACGAACTGTTTTTGAAGGGAAAATAACTAGAAAGTGTAGGTGGGTTTTAATGTGTTTCTTGTATAAATCCACAATCAGTCATGTTACAGAAAGCAGACTTACAGCACAATTTTTGAGGACCACAGCATGTGCAACCCCTGGAATGGGGATCAGCAATGAGCTGTGTTCTGCCTCCGGGCATTGCCGCTGTTTGGGGGCTGGGAACATCCCACAGCCTCAACAGCACCACCTTCCTGGAAGGGGCATGATGAGCACAGCATGCCTACCTAGACCACATCAGCAGGAGGAATCGGCCTTTTACAGATCAGTCTTGCACCTTCTTCACTGGATTTGTAGTTACATCACCGTCTCTGGTGTTGAAAAGGCAACAGCCTTACAGGGACCTGTCTCTGCCAATGTTGCTTTTAGCTGGGATGTGCCCACAAATGCTTCCTATCTTTACATTTCAAACACCCTATTTTCAGACCTACTGAGCAGCAAAAGCTGAAATGGAAAACAGGTGTCTCATGTCTGTGGGTACCACTAGCGTACATGCTTAGAGCTGAGGACAGAAAGAGGATCAAGGAGAGACATTTGTAGGATTGGACCCTACATGCAAAGTTCAGTTCAATAGGCTTTAAAACATAACTTTCTGGTAAAATGAACACCACTAATATCAGGTCAGCAAAAGCAAGTACCTTGTAGCACCTGAATGCCACTCTAAGTGTAACAATAACAAAAGCATATATTTCAAAAAGAAAACTTGATTGTCTGCAGGCAGCAATATTCCTCAAGAGGCTAGAACAGAGTGGTTCAGGAGGAACTTTATGTTGAATTAACTCCTGCAATCCTCTTAAATGTCCAGGTCTGTTCTGCAACCGAACATGGGATGGCTGGTTGTGCTGGGATGACACACCTGCTGGGAGGCTCACTGCTCAGAATTGTCCGGATTATTTTCCAGACTTCGATCCAACTGGTAGAGTGTTTCTTTTTATCATTTTATCTTTCAAAGGATGTCTTCAGGACATTTGTGCCATTGAGTGGATGTGCTCAATCCAGTGGCATTTTTACAGCACTGTGAAACCTCAGAAAATTTGGTTGAAATTAAAACACATCAAGTTTTTGGGTTCCCAAATTTACATATTTTCATTTTAAAAATATTTTATATGTATTTATATGTATGCAAATATAACTCATGGATTTATGGAATCTAGTTTATGAGAAGGTCAACTTCTGAATTACAACACCAAAATATTCTTAGTACCTCATTCTAAGTTTTTATAATGAAGAGAAAATGCTTATGTGCTTGAAATCTTTAAATATGTATCAGTATGTTCTTCATGCAGTTTTTATTGGAAAATATCGTTTTATGGAGAAAGTGAGCAGAAATAATGTTCTTTCAGTCTCTGAGTTTCAGTTGTTAGCTGAATTGTTCATAAAAATACTAGAATCAGACTGAGAGAAGTAACCGAAGAACATTTAAAAGGAAAAATGAAAAAATCAATGGAAATACTTCTAAATAGATATGAGGCAATATTAGACCCAAGTTTAACTCTGCAAAGAGTGCAGTTTGAAGAGAGACATAGTTGTGTGCTCCATGCTCATGACATGTTGCTTATAGGCAGTGCTTGATGCCACCATGTGCTAAATTCCACATAGTCACAATGCACCAATTGCAGTTAAAATCAATGAAATTAAAAATTTGGGAGGGAGGGTACATAAATCTAAGAATTTTCAACAAGCTTAAACCACGCTGTGTGTGCCAAACTGGAAATGAAGGAAATAGACTATTGCATAGCTGTGATTTAATTACCCAGCACCATTAGCTAAAATTGTTGACTTTCTTGAGCTTTTTGCTTATTTAGAAACTGAGGAGTTTCCAGGTTGTATCAAACCCAGTATGCATTTTGCTGAATCCCATTTGCAGTAGCAGCCAGATTGATTGTTATTTCTGTTCTTCATAAATCAAGCTGTCCATAATTACAGAATTTACACAGCAAGTGGGAAATTTCCAGTGTCAGACTCTGAGGAGATCCAAACCTCTCTTCAATCTTTGGTGAAGAAATATCCCTCTTTCCAGTGGAAGAAGGCATTGGACAGGGTGGATTGAAGGAAATCTGTTCGCTCAGGAATTCTGTGCTTGGAAAGTAAGCTCATGTGGCAAGGTCGCTGTCCACTTCCTGTGGAAACACCCTGAGAGCAACCCCACAAATCTTTACAGTCGTTTACATCCCTGAGACAGACAACGGGCACCAAATCACACAGTCTTGTCTTTTGTGCCCTTTTTTTGCTTTCTGACACACAAGACGTGACGTCTTTTCTGTACAGCATCATAGTTCTCAAGGAGAAGTCTTGCAGCAGCATCATACTCGTGGCTCATCATTGGTGCACCTGGACAACAGCCTGAGAAGCTGAGACCCTCACCTGCAGGACTCCCTTTCACTCAGGTCCCCCTCTCCGTGGATGAATGCTTCAACAATTAGATTATTTGCACACAAAATTCCAGAACAGCATTTTAGAAGAACTGGCCAAACTTGGTTCAGTTCACAGACAGAAGTGCCCATGTTCAGGAGAGAGCTTGAGGCTCTGGATCCTGAGGTTGCACAAGCCTTTTCCTGCATGCATGTTAGAAGTGCTTCTAGGATGGCGTCCGTACCTTCTGCTTCAGACCCCATTTTATTCACGATATCCTTCCCACACAGCAACAGCCCTCTTTATGAATAGGAAGATGTACTACAAGTCTTTTGCTTTCCCTGTTTCCATGGTTTTCATAGAAGAAAAAATATGTGGCACTAACAGTCTTAGTTTGTGTATACTCCATGCAATGCTCAGCTTGTACCTGCAAAGGGGGGTGTTATGCAGCCTTGTGGTCACAGAAGTTTCCCCATGACTAAAGGTCCTCATCCTTCATAAATGGGGATGTTTTCAGAGCCATTCTCCTGCTCTCTCCCAAGCCACCTATTCTCAGCTTTTCCACTTGTCTGTTTGTCTCCAGTGACTTGTTCTGAACTAATTGCTCTGCTACAACAGCACTCTACAAAGTAACACTTGAAGCTGTCCATGGAGAAGCATCTCACTCCACTTACTAATGCTTATTAAGGCCAAGGCCTGTGATTGCAAATGACTCCTTAATGTACAAATGCTTGTTACAGAGTCTGGCCCACGGTGTGTGCACACAGCAGTTACTCTTTTTGGTGAGACTTAGAAGTTGAAATTTGGGAATTTTTTTGTATTCCTGTTCTCTGTACACAGCCATAGAAAGAAAAGCCTCCTCCAGTAGTTAATTTCCTACTGTTGTCTCTGCTGTCCTCTTTAAGAACAATACCTGTGGTCTTCTGGACCCAGTATTTTCCTCTGGCGCATTTCTCTTCTCCTCATCAGCACCTCTATCAGCCTCTTTGCCTACATCCTGGTCAGTCAATCCTGTTTCCCAGTTTCAGCAGCACCTCTGCATCTCCTGGTTGAGCTAGAGCTGCTTTCCTAGAATAGCTGTTGTGTAACCCAGCATGTGTTACAGATGTGGCATCAAAGCAGTGGGTTGTCAGCCTTTGCTTTACAGGTGGCTGGTTGTAACACAGAGACTTAATAAAGTAGGAGGGAGACAAGAAATAAGAGGAGTGTCTACAAGTCTTTCAACTGCAAATGAAAGTGGCTGCCACTTACAGGCAACCAAGAGCACAGACTGAACTGTCCTGAGAAGTCTGTCAGGTTTTGTGTCACAAGCTGTTTTTACCTTTGGTAACTTATTCATGTTAAACAAAACACAGCTGAATTTTCTTCTGAGAAACAGAGAATTAATCCTAAATAATAGCAATTTCCCATGATGAAAACTGTAGTGACTGTCAGATTTCCTTCCCACTGAGTTTCTGATGTCCAAGCACCTCAGTAGGTATTTTAGGCATGCAAGTAACCCCGTGGATATCTGAAACAATTATTTCAGGCTGTGTTGCTTTGGGCTGCACCAAGATCTGCAGAACTACTGTGTATCAGCTAATTGATGGCTATGTCTCTTCATTAGGAGACCATGTATAGCCTTGAGACCTGTAATAAAATAACATATTTCCTCTATATTTTTGTTCTTAGATATTTACGTCCTTCATAATTGGAAAAGTGAAACATTATTGTCAGCATAGTATCAAATCCTTCTCCCATCTGTATCTGTGGGTGTCAAATACCAGCCCTCTGTCTGACCCCCACCAACAGTCAGCATTGATGCCAAGAATAAATTGGTAGAGTATGTCAGAAAGTAAACAGGGTGAAATCATATTCTGAAGAAAAGAACACAGAAACAAAGTGAAGGAGAACAAACTCAGTGCTCTGTTCATTTTCTGTCTGACAGCTTCACAGTTAGATACCAAGTGTAGTCCCACTTATTTCACTGAACTTAGATCAGTTCTTACTAGATGGGAGTGTGTTTTCTGAAAGAAGCAATCTCTTTCTCACAGTGCACATCATGCGCAGTGTGATAATGCATAAAAACAAATCAATTTGTCTGGAAAACATAACAAGACCTACTGCTTTAATGCCAATGACAGCAGGAAATTCATTGTCTCATCCACTTCTGGCTGGGAAACTCTGAGCAGGGCTATTTTATATGCTCTTATTCAGGCATTCCGTTCTCTTGAATTGTATTTTATATTCATATTTTAGACAGGTTAATCGCTGGTATAATCCCTCTGAAATGGTCCCAGGTCACACTGAAATTGGTAGGAGTTTAGTTTTTGAGGAATGCAGCATGTAATTCCTGCTGGCAATATTCCTAGTGAAAGAAAAGAAAATACATTGTGGACATAATGGCCTTCTAGCAAGGCAGGTTTGCCAAGGGCACAGGAGGAACTGAGCCTTGCCCTGTGCCACCCCTGGGCTGTCGGGTTTGTGGCGGGGGAGTGTTACATTGCCCACCTCACTGTCCCTGTACAGTGCATTTGGTCAGGATTAGTTTGGTGCAGTCACAAAGCAAGGGAGCCAGATGTGCACCTATTTTTGTGGCAGACACACCTTTTCATCTCACTTTCACTGTCTTTACTTTTTGGCAGAAAGCAGCATTTAAGAGCAGTATCCACCCCACTCTGTGAACCAAAGCTGCACTTAACAAATCTCCCCTCAGTTCTCTGCTTTGTTGGGTTTCTGTCTTTAGTTCCCTTTTGTAAACTATTACTCATAACTCTTCATGTAGCTCCAGGAACAGAGTTTCTAGAAGTGCAATTTGGAAACAAATCCATATGCATCCATAGGCAATTAGATGATGATTAATCAGATCATGATTAATGTGTTGTTGCCTTTCACAAGCAAAGAATATGCAAGTACAGCCTTGCCTTCCTGCTCTGACACTGGGAGAGCCCTTCTCTTGCTGCCACAAAATGAAGATTGTGGCTGAGTTTAACTAAAATAGACAGCTCTGGATTTCTGCTGGTTCTATTTTCTTGTCTTGAAGTGATATAGTTTAGACAATTATAAATAAGACAAATCTGAACTCTTTGTCCAGCTGCTTCTTTTCTCCTTACCCTTCTCTGTATTTCTGTCCTGCTCCTTAGCAAGTTCAATAGCTGCATTTAAAAAATCAATTCCTATTCCCATAGTGTCCAATATTCCCATAGAGTCCAATAGGGACTCCTAAACAGATTATAGTTCTGCTGACTAAGACACTGAAGACAGTGACAATCCTTCATTTACTAGGACACTGGAATTGAAGTTTTCTAGGATATCCATTACATTATATGAGATTATTTTTTTCATTTTTGAAAAAGTTTCTTCCAGAATATTTTACTGAGGATGTAAGTAAATCAGATGTGTTACATCAACAATTCCTTCGTCTGCAAAACTAAGCACTGCACAGGTCTATCCAAACAATGGCAGAAGTCCAGCATCTAGTATGTGCTGAGCACGACTGCGACAGGGGATAGCTTCTTTCTCCTTCCATCTTACAACTCAGCAATAAACAAAAAACTGATATTGGCTCCTTTAACAGCTATAGAGCTGGTCTAATTGTGAAAAGCCTAATTGATAGAGCTATCATGTTGTTCCAGAGATATTAAGATACTTGTTACATATAAATGACTGAGGGTTTTTAAATGAAAATAAGATTTATAAAAGCGCTATTAGTGCAACAAACAATACACATGTAAATAATTGCTGCTGGTTAATCTTTCAAGACACTTCACTGCTCCCATGAAACTTCCCTTGTGGATGAGTTTTCTCTCATCCATTTTCCCCAGACAGCTCTTGAAGCGTCTGTGTCTCTCAGTTAACTGCAGAGATCCTGCTCAACTGTCTACAAATTATGTAATTTTAAGGTTGCTACAGTCAGGTGAGATCAGTCCAATGTGATGTCACTGCTCTTCCACTTCAAATAGTGCAATACTCAAGTGGTGCCCTATCCAAGCTGATAGGGTAGAGACAGAGCCTAAAAAATTAGCATTTGCACAGCATTTTAATAATCTCAAAGCCCACACTTCCATTTTGCCTTGCTAGTGTTGTCTTACCCATCCTTGCCCATGCATATTTTTCCAGACTTCACCATATTCTCCCGGTTAGCACAAAGAACCAACACATGCACAGGTTCATAATCCCCCACCTGCTGCTGGGCCACTCCAGATTAACTTGTAGTAGAACAGTGGTTGGATTGCAAATTTGTTTCTGTATAAAAGAATAGATTTAGAAGAGATACTTGACCTGTTTGAGTCACTGGAGTGGGCAGTAAAGAGGGCTTATTCCCCAGTTGTGTATTCTCACATCACAGCAAGCAATCCATTGGGCATGGCCACTTTCAGAGCAGGATCAGCTGTGTTTGTCTGGCTTCAAGGAAAAGGATAGGGCGAAAGGTTTGTCTCTAACTTAGAGAGGCCACGCTGTACTCTGGCAGAGCGCCTACCTAGGCACTGAAGCAGAGATGACAGATGACCTTGCCATACGTACTCTGTAGCAGATTAACAAAAGCTGTGCACTTTGCAGAGTGCATGGGATACTGCAGCTTTTCCACGCTGTGTTCCATGGTAGCATAACCATTAATCTTTCATCTATGACTGAAACTTTTTCCAGCTGGCAATGAGTAAAAGGGAACATTGCTACACGGGCAGATTATCTCCAAGCTGCAGCAATGGAAGGCTCAAATAACATGTATGTTCCTCTTGGTATTGTTGATACACATATTACACATATTGATTTTTAACAAGTCCCCCAAAAAAAACGATTTGAAATCCACAATAATTTCAAAAATATGCTGTGTTCTNTTTGTTTGTTTGTGGTGTTTTTTTTTTTTTTTTTTTTTTTTGCTGCAGTGGCACTAAAAAAAAGTGTATTTCTAGTTAGAGTAAAATAATTCAATCTATACAATCCTTACCTTACCCACATGATCAGTTCCTTTCTTTATGCTGTATAGAGGTAATATGAATCTTACAAATTAATATAACTGTTAGTCATCAGATGAAGAAAAGTAAGTGGGAATGTTGACTACAGAAAATGAAAATGTGTATGTTCAAATGGTTATGGGCTCTAAAAGCGTATTGACTGGAAATGCTGACAATCTAAAAGCCAATCAAATTATAGAGCTGGAAAAGACAAAGGAAATTCAAGACAGACTTTTTAGACTATTCTAAAAGTCAGACTTGAAAAACCTTTTTTTCATAAGTGTCAGTGTCACTATCTAAGAAACATCAAATAATTTAAGTTTATGATCTTATCCTCTCTTTGTTACTTGGGCAAACATTCCAGTGACTCCCATGTGGCTAATTCTTGAGGGAAGGCCAAAGGAACTGGTCCCAATCTTGACAGGTGATTAGGAGTGACCACCTGCACCTCAGCATCCAGGGTGTCCCCAGCAGGAGTGTGAGCGTGACAGGGGGGACACGGACACAGCACACATCTGCAGCTCCAGGCATCCCTCAGAGCCGTGCGCTGCTGCAGCCCCACCATCCCCCCACCACAGTAAAAGGACATGCAAAGGAGCACGAGCCTGGAGCATGATGCATATGGCAGGGCTTTTGAGAAGAATGCCAGAACCACCTGTGGCGAAAGAACCAGCATGAGAGACACCTGTGTAAAGGCCAAAGATGTATCAGATTATTTAAACACTGAACTCTGCAGCCATCTTAAATTAAACTGGACACATGGGACCGGCGCCAAAATGTTTGTGCAGCTGCTTTGTCTCTGTGCCTGCATGCGTTGCAGACCCTGAGGAGAACGAGCAATGATCCCGCTCTCCATGTCAGGATTCCACCAGCACGGAGGTTGGGCAAGACTCTTCCACTCCTCTGCACACAGAGAGCACTTGGCTGGGGCTGTTGGCATCTCCAGCATCCAGGCTCTGGTTTATACACCACTGACTGCCCTTTATCTACACAGTACTTTTTACTCATTTAACCCTGACACCTGAAACCCTGCACACCTCCTTCAGCTCTGGCATCAGCATCTACGATTATTTTCTCTTCCATAAGCTGCTGTCAACAGCCTCTTTAAATGGTTTATAATCAGCTAAATATTGCATCTGAATGAAGGTTGAGATATATACTCTGGTGCGTTCAGGGCAAAAGGAAACACCTAAACAAGTTTACCAATAGAGAAGTGTCAGAAAAAAACAAAACAACAAACCAGCAAGATAAATATTAATTATACATGTTGAAAAGCATTTGGATTTTATTACACAGACATTTTATTCCCAAACAAAGAAATTCTTTTAGGTGGGTTTTTAATGCATAATATGCTTGTGCTAAAATAACTATTATTACAATTTATCATCAGAGAGGGCTTCAAAATATTGTGATGAAACTGGAAATTGGTTCCGCCATCCTGAGAGCAACCGAACTTGGTCCAACTACACCCTGTGCAACTCTTTCACCTCTGAAAAATTAAAGGTATGCTGAAGTTAAAGAGGTAGATGTTGTTTGGTAGTTCTTTTGGGCTGGGCTAGCAATAAGACGTGAGACAGACCAGAATAGCCCTCTCTTGTGATTTTAACTTACCCAAATTATTGAATGAGTGCTCAAACCTAAATATAAGTTTGCTATGGGGTGGACAATTTAGTGGTAATTTGTGTGATAAATTTTGCAGTATTTTTCAAATACATTTCTAATTCCTATGATTGTCCCTGACTGACTAACAGTTATAAAATAATATTTTAAAATCTCAATTTTGCTTTCTGTAACAGTAATGTTCCAAGATGTTGATGTCTTCTCTGCAGGGCTAGTAATATTAATGTAAGTTAAAATTATTTTTCTTAAGCAAAGAGTATCACCCTGTATTCACACTCTTTGAAAATAAGTATGTATGAAGGTACCATCAATCCAGAAAATCTTATAAGCGTGAACATACTTGAGTTTCACTGAAATAATTGAGACTATTTACAATAATGAATCAAGCATTTACACCAGTATTTCCAAAATCAAGTTGGTAAACTGAAAGAAAAGAACTAAATATAAAAACATCAAAAGAAACAAGGAGAGAGAAATCTGAGAAAAGCTTTAAAAAAATTAAGTTAGGGAAGCTCATAATAATAGTTTTTTTCTCAAATGCAAGTGGAGCTCCAGGAAAATCTGATTACAGATTTGTGACAGAATAATTTGTGACTATTTGAAATAGTGGAAGGAAAAGATTCAAGAAGTGATTTGATTTCGGGTTTGTGTTGGAGGACCTTTATTCATGGAGCCAAAAAGCAGTATATAGTTATATTTAGTAGTAACTCAGCCCAAAGGGCCTTGGAAAAGTCTACTGGACTAGGCAGGAGGTGAATTCTAAAGGTTTTTTCAGCATGATGAATCATCATGGTAAAATGGAGCTCACCTATGTGACAAGGCAAGAATAATAGTAAAAATATGAGCTTACAGCGGCATTACGTGGAAGTACTATAAAAATATAATTTTTCCAGATGCTGGCACATGTAAGGAGGCAAAAAATGTAGTTCTGTTACCTATTATCCATGCCTTCCAGAAGAAGAATTTTGAACATCATTCACGCAGAGAACAAATAGAACACAAAGGAAAATTATACGCACATCATAATTTTTCTGAAACAAAAAATTATGGAAAATGCAGAAAGAATCTATCTTTACAGAAATGCCAAGTTAGATTATGACCTTTAAACCAAGTCCTCAGTAAACAGAAACGTGCTTCATTTGTAGAATATTTCCACTTACCGACACATAATATAATTAATTGAGTCAAAGGAATTCTCTTTCCTCAAGTGAAGATTTCTAGAGGAACAAGGAGGAACATTTAAGTTTTCTAAATTCCGGATAAAAAATCTGAACAAACAAAATTCAAAAATTCAATGAGTCAGCATGTTGTAGAAGTCCTATGTGTAAGAAGGTTATGACAGATGGCCAGTTCAAGGAATGCAGAAATTAGTAAAAGTATTTGTTATTTGTTTGAAGTTAACTGAAAATACCAATATGCTACACTTTTGAGGCAGATCACTTAAAAAAAATAATTCTAGCCAGTTCTTAAAAATGTAATGATAAACCATATGCTTTGTAGCTGACATTTCAGTCCATTTTGATCTATCATCATTGTTATATTTCAAAGGCTTTTTAAAACATTTGGCATAGTAAGTTTGCAGGATGCAATCAAAAAAGCAGTGGCTGAGTCCCAAATATACAGTTAATTTGGCAGTTGAAAACTGAAAGTTAGATAGATTGAATAACCAAGAATCCTCCAGGATGCACATAAACTTGCATGTAGCTATGTGAAGGCCTTTCCTACTTCTTGCTGTTTCAGGCCATAGGTTGTATAAAAGATAGACAGAAAAAGTGTTTTTGAACAAGTCATCTGTAAATTAAATTCAGGCTTTCAGAAAATATCCATTTAATGTCACGAAAAACACAGAAACCATGTAGCATGAAGTGGAAGAAATGGCACATGTACACAGGTACACCTCTCCCCCTACTCTGTACTGGAAAAAGTCATCTGATCTTCTCCACACTCAGGTCTGTCCTGTCTGGTGTTGCTGGTGTTCTCAGAACAAGTTATCAAGCATTTGTGCTCAGTAGCAATGCAGTAATTAAAGTCTCCATGAAGGAAAACCAGGAGACCTAGGGTATTTTCAGTTAATATGCATACTTTTCCATAACTTGGTGAACGGTATTTACACTCAGATCATGTCTTCTACATGGTCAGATCAGTGTAAATGTGACTTTGATTTAAATCTGGATCAGGCCACCACCTCCTTAGTGAATGCAGAAGCTTATCTGAAAGTTGTAAAATGTCTTGAGACCAAATTATATAAGATATGCACCTTTACTAAGAGGAATGGCTTTGCTTTCTGAATTGTGTTCATATTTGTTCTCAAGTGAAAGTTTAAAATTACTTGGAAACACTGAAGAGATGTGAGTATCAAAACTTCAGGCTACAAAAAGGAATTCATCTAATCGTTGAGAAAAGGAAAATTGCTCATGCATAGCAAAACTAAAAATGAATGAAGTAGAGCTGAAAAATAAACCCAGCAGAGAAACTAAGACTTCCAGTCTTTTTTTCAGGACAGGCTGCTTCTATGTCCTTGCTTTCAGAAAAGAGGCAGTGGTGAAGCTTGGCATGACATTTAGCCTCCTGCACTCCTCTGACAGATGGCTAATGCTTAAGAGCTTAGCTGAGACCAAAGTGTGACATTTAAATACCTCAACGTTCTCAGGTGCTGGACTGCGATTTTACTTTAAAACTGGCATAAAAAAATATCGGTCAGCCTCTCTTAGATTTCACTGCCACAAGTCACAGTGAAACCCCAATTGTCTGTCCATGGGTACTGGATTCAGAGCACTGTCAGACCACAGAGTTGCCCAGTACCAAGGCTCACACTAATGGGAACAAGAGTGTGTCTCAGGGTGTGCTGTTCTTGTGTGGTGGGAGTTGAAGATAGTGTTCACCTCATCTACTGCTCCCGTGACTCTGAAGGCCTTGGTCAGAAGCCCCCTCTGACTTCATGTCTCCAAAGAGGAGAATCCCAGCCTTTGTATACACAGAAACTCAACCTCACCTATTTTAGTTGCCTTCTTCGCACCTTTCCTTGCTCTGCTATGCCCACAGGATGTGGAGACTAGAAGCCCATGTGCATTTAAGGTTTGTGGTGTAAATTTCAAACATACGTTGATGTTCTACCCTCAGTGCCTTTTTTGGTCATAATCAGTATTTTGCTGGCTTTTTGGCTATCATTACACAGTAAGCCAATGATTTAGAGAACTGGGCTGGATCCATTTCCTGAGTTTGGTTTCCAGTTCTAAGCATTATGTAGACAGGATTTAGTTCAGTTGCCCTAGGTCTATCAGCCCACTTTCTTCTGTATTAAAGCTCATATGGCATCTTCTTGTCCCCTCAAACAAATGAGGCCCTTTGTGAGTGCCTAACTATTATCTGGAAGACCTAAGTGTCACTTGGAAATTTAGGAGTTTCTCTGCATCAGGTCATTGATGAATACATTGAACAAAAACTCAGCCCTAATACAAGTCCTGAGGGCAGTTAACTACTGACTCATCTCCAAAGGTGACCATTAAGCTTTTGATCCCTGTTATTTAAGCTGCTTTCAATCCATAAAAGTTTTCTACCAATCCTGCAGCAACCTATTTTATTTAATAATTTTTTTTGCATAGATGTGAAAACAAACTTGTCATGGGCATATTGAAAATCTGAATGTACTACGTCTGCTGCACTCTCCTAGAGCTTGGGAAAGTTACTGACACAGTGTAAGCGGGGATCTCACCAGTTACTTCAGTATATCAGGAACAGATCTACATATGTAAGAAACACTTATCTTTAGACCACGAGTCATGCTGTTTAAGAGATTGCTGATAATAAAAATATATAGAAGAAGAATGAAAGAAAAAAAATACAAAATGGGAGGTTGCTTTTGTAGATTCTTCCTTAATGAGAAACCAAACCAAGTGCCTGCAAATTGTTCATGCTTGCCTTTTCTTCTTGTTAAATTGCAGATGGCGTTCATACTTTACTATATGGCGATCGTTGGCCATGCTTTGTCTATAACATCCCTGTTGATTTCCTTGGCAATTTTCTTCTATTTCAAGTAAGTGTTTCTGACGGACACTCTCTCTTCTTTCCCTGAGGCATCTCAATGAAAGGAAATATTGGAAGGCTTCATAGCAGTGAGAAGCAGCTCTTCTGAGTGTCTTAATATATAATCCTGATAAAGAAGTCTGAGCACAGGCTCCTCTCACCAATGGGACCTCTCGCAGTGGTGTGTAGCCAAGATCATGCTATTATGTTGTCAGGACTGGTGTGAAAGTGCAGCCCATGGGGAAATGATGCAACTAGGGATGCAGTAAGGCCTTTCATTTACCTATTACCTTATGTTCCTTGAAGAGCATGTCCAGAGCTTGCCAGGCTCAGTGGCTGCATGGGGCAGTGTCTGGGAGCTCCAAGCTCCTGAAGAACAGGAATACCTGCACCTGAGGCTGAAGGCCTGAGCTATTGACCTCCTAGGCGCTTACAAGATTCAGCCCTAAGAGTCAATCTGGCACTGGAGTGCAGCCTGTTATCTCATTAAAAGAAAAAACAGAGGCGCGCTGTATCAGAATTTTAAAGGAGACTACACTGGTATTCACTGAAAGCACTACAGCTGCTGTGTGGCAGCTTCACTAGGGCATTTCAATCTTGTCCTTTCGTGAACTTGTCTGCTGTCAATTACATGCCTCTGCCTCAAATGTCAAACAGGAAGAGTAGTAAGAGATCAAGCTTCCAACATCAACACCACCAAGAATAAGACTAGGAAATACAGGAAAACTAAATTGTTGGGCTTTTCATAGATTATAATAATGCCTTTCCCTGGGCTTAAAATTAAAAGCCAAACACGGTTAGAGGGGGAAAACGGGTTTTACCTCAGTATTTATTTAAGGATCTTCAGGTGCACCACATCCAGGTGGAATGCACCGAAATGCACCCCAGAATGCACACTGGAAATGCACGCACACAATGATTCGCGTATACAGTTATAGACTTTGCAAATTAGCATATCTATCAAAGATTCTCCAATGAGAGGCTCAAGAGAAGCCCCCATCCTGAGGAATGTTCCCCCTGCATGGGTCTATCTTGGTTTACAGAATGTGTTCGGGACAGGACTTTGGTGTCGGGGCTTTCTGACCCCCAGCTCCGAGGCTTCCAAGATGTTTGGTCTCTTGGCTTGATGGAACTTTGGGTTATCAGACTTAGGGAATTACAAGTATGTGGGCTAAAAGCACTAAGGATACATAAAAACTGTACAAAAGGGTATATAAGAGGGTATATAAGAGGGGTATATGAAAAAGTAAAAAAACATCATGGCATCAATAAGAGTCTGTCAGGTTGCAAACTCCAAATAGGTGGATCCAAAATACAGGCTGTGAATTCTGGTAATTTCCAAAGAGGCAGTTTGATGAGTGCCTATGATAACACATCTTAATCAGATTCAGAGATAGCTAGAAACTCTGCCCAATGGACTGGTGAATTCCCTTCCCATCTAAGTAGATAAATAGTACAAAACCATAGCCACAGTAAGGCTTTGAGAAAACTGGAAAGAGCACAACTTAATCTGATTTGGAACCCCATACCTTGGTTTGAGTTCTTTGGGACAGTAAAGACAGGATTTGGTCAAATTAGGTATGCTAAATGGACCAGAAAGGTGACTCCTTGCAGCAAGCGAGGCAGGGTCAGCCTGTCTGACTCACTCTGAGCTCTGAGTCATGGACAGTGCATGATCTTGAGCGGTCCCAGGCTGCACTGAAAGATTGGTCTTTGCAGCAGCCTTCCAGACAGTAACACACCTCCTCCTCTCTTTCCTCCTCCACTTCTCCTTCCCCTTCCATGACTAAGCCATGACACAAAGGTTACAGGGGGAAGAGAGAAAGGAATTAAACCAAAGTGCTAATAATGGGAGGACAAAGAGGAAACCAAACTACAATCGTAGGAAAGTGAGAATGAAGCTGTGTGGGAGCAGGGCTCACATTACCTTCAGTTGTTTTCTCTCATCTGGCTGTGACAGCAATAGATTATTTGACCTTCAGCTGAAGTGAAGCTGTCAATCAGACAGTCCATCAGATAGCAAGAGATGATTTCAGGACTGTATAATAGCCTTTGACCTTAGAGGCAGCTTGCAGGGATTGCAGTTTCCCATATATAAGATTTTGCTGGCAGAGATCTATTTTCAGTTCAATTTTGGGTACCAGGATTCATAATGATCTGGCATCACAGATGCTGCAGTACCTTCAGAAGGGAATAATAAATCAGCAGTGATGAGCATCACTAAGCAATGCTAACTCATAACAGGAGAAAGTATCATAGAGTAGAGTGTCTAAAAGCTACATGCATCGTCACTTTATTTCAATATTCCTTTAATTGCAAACTGAGACTCCATCATCTTACTTAATAAAACACAAAAGAAAAGAGGTACTCCTAGCTCCAAATCACTCCAACTGAATTATTAAAATAAAGACATTTGTATAAAGACAGATGAGGAGTACAACAAATCTAGATTTGCCAGAATAATAGATGATGTGTTACGAATGCACCTGCAGTCTATTTGCTGCCAAGAGTTTTAAAAGGAGTTGAAGAGTAATAGAGGGAAGGATAATTTGCAAAATTTTGGGGGAATTCTCCCCAGGGGAAAGGGAGAACATGGTACAAAGCATGAAAATAATTTGAAAACAGAACAGTGGGGTAGGAGAGGAAAATAAATGGCTAGGAATGAAAATCAGTATTCTCAGTATTCATAAATGAGAAAAAAAGACAGATTCACAGTGCATTTCTATGAGGAAAATATTCTAATTGTAATAGAGAAGTGGAGAAAGGAACTGTAAAGTAAGGGTGACTGTGAGTAGGTAAGAGAACTTATCTCTGGAAAAGGAAATGCAGGCGACAAAATCAATGTGCAACACAGGGGAGTCACAGAAAACATATGAGAGGAGTCTCTGAATCTCTAAAGAGACAATGGATGGAGGCTTGGAAACACAAAAATCTCACAAGTTGTAGACATGGATAACTGGCTTAGTTACGCCTTCTTGCATACTGATTTATCAGAATCACACAGAATCACAGAATGGGTTGAGTTGGAAGGGGCCCTCAAGGATCATCAAATTCAACTCCTGGTCCTCCATAGCACCATCTCCAAGAGTCACACCATGTGCCCAGGAGTGAAGCAGAGTAGGGAGAATACAGAAAGATGGTGGGGACAATGCCAAGGAGCCTCCAAAAACATCACAAGGGTATGACTAGTAACAGGAAGAGGGCCAGGAAGAGAGCTAAGACAGGTCAGAGAAGAAGGCTGCAAATGATTGTCAGAATCAGCAGAAAGGATGAATCAAGTAAGGTTTGGTTCCACTTTCTCCTGTCAGTGTGGACAAGTCAGGCAGGTATTGATGTGATAGCAAACACTGAAAGTCAAATTAGAAAGTGAGGGTATGGAAATGCACTCTTAATGGTACAGGTGGATCTTTAACCTGAAAGCTGGAATCAAGGAAAAAAGATGGGGAATACTGATAGAAAAGGAGGAGATAGTAAAACTAAGAAAGGAAGGTAGGCAGGGAAAGGAGGCTGGACAGCACGCAAAGGCAACATGTGGTGAAGGACAGTCCAATTTAGTAGATGAATAAGGCTGTCAAAGGTCGAACAGAGCAATGAGGAAGGACAGGAATGGGAGTTGAGACACAAAAGACTCTCTATATCAGAAACCACATAGAAAGGCAGGTGGAGAGACAAGGGTCTGCACTTCAGTTGCCAGGACCTAAAGAGACTGTTCCCAGTAATAAGGAAATTTTTACTTTTTGGGAACAGAACTGATGTCATACCAGGCCTGTTCCCAGGGCTGCAAAAGAAAGACAGACAGTGATAAATAGGTCATAGTGTCCCAAGAAAAGTGGAGTTAAGTAGCATTGGCAAAGTATTGTGGTGGAAAATGGGGAGAAAGGAAGACTCCGGACTGAATAAATATCACTAGAGCTTAGGAGTGGAAAAGGAATGTCAGACTAGATTTGTGATGGGGACAAATAGAGGTGGACTAAGCACAAGAACACAGTGTAGCAAAAATAGCTCCAAAGAATGGTCCGTGTTTTCAATACCGTGTTCTATGGTGAATCAAACTGAAAGTTCATGAACCCAGCCCTGGATCTGGTGCTCAATATTTGCCAATAGCTGATGCTAAAGGAAGACTATAAAATCAGGGCAAGCGTACAGAAATACTCTCATTCCTAGCCACCAGGACTTGCATCTCACAAACGTCCTGACCCAAAGAAGGTATCTTCATAAATAAGGAGGTCAAAAAAAGTTATAAGCATTGCTGGGTGCTGATAACCATAACCAGAAAGATAAGCTAAAGGAAGAATTCCATGCAATGACTTAGAAAGTAGGTGTAAGGAAAAGAAAGAATAAATGACAGGTGACCAAGTGGCTAAAAAAGAGATATAAATCAAGAAAGCAAGCAAAATAAGCAGAAATGTGTTCAATTGGCTAGATTAGCTCTCTCTTTCTGAAGAGAGTGCATGCTGCATTGGCCTCCACATGCAGAGGAGCAAAACGCCACAGCCTGTGCTCCATCCCAGACTGCAAAAGACTCCTAGTGCTGAGCTTACCCCAGCAAGACAGCAGTATTTTGTAGCTGGTCTTTGCCTAGAAGTTTTGCCTTCTTGCTCTCAGTGATCACTGAACATCACAGCGTTATCTAACAGCTCCATGACTGCCTTTCTGCAATCACCCTCTGTCAGCCTGGCACGATGCTCTGGGGCATGGGGTGCTGCAGGGGCCTTTTTCTCTGCCTCAGAATGTATAAGGAGGTGACAGGAGGATTGGGCATGAATTAGAAAGGGGAGATGGTTCGGGTCTGAAACTGCTGTCATAATTTGGCTTCCCGAGAATTCTAAAAACTTCTCTCGTGAAACTCTGCTACACACAATAGCATAAATCCTACCCTCCCCCAAACAGTTATTTCAAGAGACTTCTGCTCCTTCTGAGCAGGAAAACAACCTCCTCTGGCTTGGGATCTCAGCTGCAGTTAGAAATATGCAGGATACAACCCAAATCCCCCTGTAATTTAAGGAGATTCCTGCCCAAATTCCCATCCTGTCTCACTACTAATTCCTCAAGTAGAAAATAATTTTCATCTGAGTATTTGAGAAATTGAGTCTCCAGGGAACAGTTACTTATAAAGAAGTATTCCTGATATTCATTACTTGTATCATGCGCATCCAATAGTTCTCAGGGTTCTGCTTCACCACTTAATATCTCCATTACCATGAAATAAAGAAAGGCATCAAGAGCTAAGAATGTAGCTGGATAGGTCTTTACAGCATGGTCTAAAAAGCATGTGGTGCTAAACAGGTGGAAAAACAAACCCAAAAATTTTTCAGAGGTTATGCCTGCAGTGCAAGGCATGTATTTTCCAAATATGCCTTGCCAAAAGACATTCTTGAGAGACTGTTGCCAGAAAGAGCTTGTTAAAGTGACATCAGAAGAAAAATACTAATTTATGACATGTGTTACATATTTTTCAGGAGCCTCAGCTGTCAAAGGATAACACTGCATAAGAATTTGTTTTTTTCTTATGTGCTGAATTCCATGTTTACAATTGCCCACCTCATTGCTGTCGTCCCTAACCCAGGCCTTGTAAAAAGGGATCCTGTAAGTACTGCATGACTGGACCTCATGTTAACACCCAAGTAAAATCACTATGGCCATGAACCAAGAATTCCCATCCATCAGCTAATGATAGCCATCTGGGAAAACACACACAGGGGGGGCAGATTCTGAGAATTTCACTCAACCTTGCTCAGATCTTTCACCAAGCAATAAAAATTTTTGAATCTTGTACAAGCCGCAGGCTTGCTCCAGCCAGCCCATCCATACAACTCTGTGTCAGACCTCCACTGCTCCCGGCCACAACTACCTGATAATTTCCAACAAAGACCCTGAGGTGATAGATGCCTTTGGTGACTGCCTGTCCATCTTCACAAATGCACACACTGGAGGCAGACTGGATGGCTTATTTCAGTATAACACACAAAAAAGTCTATTTGCTGCATTTTTTAACTTGGGAAGTGATAAATCACAGCATTAGTTTCCTTCACTGCTCTTAGGTACTGATACAAATTGTGTCAGCCCCTCAGCTGATAAATATGTATGGCAGATCCCAGTCATCCAGCTCTGATCTTGCTCCCTAACTCAGCAATCACACTGTGCTCTGTCCTTGCAGCAGCCACAGCCAACATGAAATTAATGCAAACGTGGTAATCTCAATGTTCATTTTAACACTGATCAGCTTGATCTAATAAGATCATTCAATTATGTATCAACCATTTACCTGCTTCTAATTTCATGAAAGCAATCAAATATTAGCACCTGATACTATCTGATCACATGTGTCTCTCAAATGTGTGCTGATTAAGTTAATTAAAGCAGAAAATATATAGCCGAACGAAAACATCACCAGTCTCAGGGACCATCTGGAGATAAAAAAATAGAAGAGCAGAAGAATAATTTTAAAATCACACATTTTGTTTCTCCTCATTGCATAGCATAATGCGTACATAGCCTGTGCAAGAGATGCAATGAAAATACACTTGATATTTGAAGATAAAAAGCTGGCAGATGATATCAGGCACCTAAATCAAAGTAAAAGCGTTACCTCAGGGTTAAGAATGATACTTTCTAACAGCACAAATAAATTATCTGGCATGGTTTAAACTAAAAATTGAGGATATGGGAAGGAGTCTTGCGTTTTAAGATTTCGTCAAAGAACTGTATCTAGTGCCTTTTGGCCTGATCTTTATTTGAAGGGAAATCTTGACACCAGTGACAAAGCTCTCAGGCTCCCAGAGAGCCGCGTAGCCACAGAGCAGGTACCCACTGAGCATCACCTGGTGACAACCCCAACCTCCACTGCTATGGCACAGACAGTACAAAATTGACACCAGGGGTTACCTTTGGAGGCCGTGGGGCCCCAAAGCGGTGCAGAGGTTCATGTACTGCACTCAGCTCTCAGGTCTCTGCTCAGAAAATGAAGAGGAGCATAAGTGCTCAATACGGTCATGGAAATGTCTCAGGCGGTGTCCTGTTAACAAAACTGGCTGTGGCTATTGGCTAAGCAGATGTTTTGATGAGCAAAACCTTTGTTTTGCAATTTCTTCTTCCAAACCAGGTTTGCATGTCTTTGACACAGCAGTGAAAGGCTGTCTATAGACAAGGAACAAATCTTGGGGTCAGAAGATGTGGGGTCTTTCATTTTTGTTCCATCATCAAGTATGGGATGAAGGTACACTCACTGCTTGATCTTGCCTCACATTCCAGATTTCCCTTCCAAAAAACTGAAAAAGAATAAAAAGGAGGTGAGGTGACCTGCTAATATGTTGAAAGTCTTCAAACATTACTAGAAAGTGTATCCTGCTACCTTAGTAACATAATAAACTTGTAAGTTTGTGATTGGAGAAAAAAATGAACAGGCAGGAGCACACTTTTAACATATGATGAAATTATAGAAAATCTGTATATGAGTATTTGAAGACTTGAAGGATTTATGTTTAAAATGTTAAAAAATATACAAAAATTCCAGTAACATTTTTATCTGACGCCTATTAACAGAGCAAATGACAGCTTAAGTTTTTTCTACTCCTACTGCACCCTCTGTTTTAATAAGTCCATTTGAAGATTACTGCTTCTGACTTCCTGCAGTTTCCTGCATTTATCCACTTTCCACACGTGCATCTTTGGAGCTTCACAGGCTCATGTATGTATGGCTCTCACCTTTAGTATATACAGAAATACTGGAGTGTGTAGACTGAATTTCAAGCAATCACAGACACCACTGATGTAACAGCCATATACAGTGATGAAGTTGGTAGTGTTTGTTCTGCAAAATAATAAATGTATTTCTGCCCCAATAGTTCCTGCTTTTTTTTCCTACCTAACATTTCACAATAGTTTTTAAATATGAAATGCCATGGCAAAATACTTTCCATGATGCATAATTTATGAGGGTATCAACAAATCCACATAATTGTGAAAGAAAAAAGAATGATCTGTTAAATAACAAGGAGAAAAGTCAAGAAGAGCAAGAGAGGAAATTCCTTCCCCACACCAAAACATCCCCATTCTCCCTGTGACCCAGGAAGAAATGATGTGAGACAATCCAAAGCATCATTTACACGAGGAGACTCTGTACCACATCCTTACTCACGCTGCTGCTAAGAGTTAAATCCTTTGATGATCATTCTGCTCATGTAAAATGGTAAGTCAAGCCACTTTTATGATAATCTTAATTTGTTTATTTACTTCATGTTTTCTGGTTATAAAATTTTCTCTCTCTCTTTCTCTCTCTCTTTCTGTCGGATTTATCTGGATCTGAAATCATGGAAAAGAAAGATCCTAGTCCAGGTGGCCATAGAAGAAATGAAGAAGCAATGGACAAGGTTCAAAGATATTTTAACAAAAATAACCAGCACACATGAATGAACACTTATTTACATATACTGAAAATTTTGACTGTTGTATCTGAACTAGGAACTGCATTAATTATGCTATTACTGGAGCAGTTTTATAGGAAGATGTATCATCTATGACCTTCCTAAATGAGACTGACCCAAAGTAGAATGGTGATCTGCAAACAGCACATTATGTTCTCCATTAAAAGCTCCAGAAATAGAAGTAAAAATCTTGCTGCCAAATCTCTCAATATAGTCTTAAACATCAGATCTGTATTTTTCATTTTCTGTATTCCACAAGACTAGTAATTTTAATACTCAGTACTGATGGCAGTGAAAGGGAACTACAGCTAATGCCTGAAGGGGCAGCTCTGCCAATAAGAAACTGAGAAAACTCATCAGCTCCCTGGGCACCAATATAAATATGCTTTTAGGGGGAGCTAAGTTTGGTCACAAATTAGTAATGTCTCAGTACTTAGAACCTCTTCCACAAAAGCTTTTAGAGATCTTACTGTATTTTTTTCACTTTCCTGTTCTAGTGGAGATATCTGTGCTCTTCTTTCTGCAGGTTCTCCTGTAGCCTCTTCACATTTTATGTAGTAGTTTCACCCTTGCTTCTGTCATTGTATGGTGTGAAAGTTTATATTTCAGTTGCAGTTTTATAGAGGCCATGGCAAGGGGCAATGCTCCACTGGTAGTTCCTAGGAGCCCTGTGTGGGGTCTCATGCTTGGCCATGTTATGTCAGAGAGTAAGGACACAGCAACCATTCAGGCACATTCCAGTCTCACTGTCAAGCCCCACTGCATTGCCACACAGCTTCTTTAGGCCTTAATGTATAAACAACCTGTACACCCTCTTACATGGTGGGTTCAGTAGCAGAGCTGGTAAGGAAGAACCCAAAGCAATCCATGTGTAATTACACACAGCATTTCTTTTGCTCCTGGCAGCATCTGTAACTAAATCAGCTCTTGAAAGTGGGGGTGAGAGGATGGAGGCTGTTTTCCCCTCCTCATGTAGATGTAGATATATTTTAAAGATCTTCAGCTAGTTTACCACTCTAGCTGATGGTGGAACATGCACTCTGTGTCTCTGGAAGGAGCACGTAGTCCCTTTCGTTTTGCAAGCATTTCACTAAGGTTGCTGACACTGTGGGTGTGAGGTGGGATGACAAGATTTGGTTATCTGTACTGCCCAAAGCCCATTTCCTGGAACAAGCAAGCCTTCTAACCAGTAAGATGCTTCCCATTCAGCATTATTAGTTAAAGCAAGAGAGCACAAAGTCTGGTGACCACTAACACTAAAATTTTTTAAGCAAGGCCATGGTAGTAGCAATGTTTAAAAATCTAGCTTTCTCATGAATACTAGAACACTATAAATAATCTCTCCATTAACAAATTCAAGTGAACATCATGACTGCCCAGTTGTGTTAGGTTTTCCTTCCTACCACAGTTACAGCAAAACAGTAGAAATAAAGCATTGAGCTGTGTGGGCAGATGAGGAGTGCATAAAAATACTTACTGTGATTTATGGGGTTCCAGTATTGGTATTCCTCTGTTCCCAAAGGAATAGAGAGACAATGTAAGACGAGAAAACAAAGGAGATTCACAGCATTTCAGAAAGAGTGTCAGTTTTAGGATTTTGTACCATACAAATGTTACCTTCTCATCTCTTCTTGCTTTCAGTTCCTGCTGGTCTAGCCTGGCAGAGCCTGGGGGGTTTAAAACAAATTTTTATCAAATGTGGTGCTCATAGATTGTACCAATGAAGATAAATGGTAAAACTGCTGCTCCATGTGACTTATCTTCCTTAGTTGCCTCAGCAGTCCCCCTCATGGCGCAGACCTCCCTGGAAAGAGCAAAGGTGGAAATCCACAAAGGAAAGGGAAACTTCGATCTCCTGAGTTGTTTCATGTCTCATACTTGGGGTAGAGCTTCAGGAGGTGCCATCCTTGTTAAATAATTTGATTTTTTTAATGTGACTATTTCCAGAACTTTCCTGTCACTCTCAAAGCATGTCCGAAATCTTTTCTCTTAGTACATCTGTTCCTCCATCCTGCTTCCACTAGATTGCTTACAGGAGCCTCAGCAGTCAGTTTAGCCACAAAGAGGTGACACAGACCCTGGCAATTGTGAAATCAATAGAACGAGACTGAGAACATGAAGATTTGACACTAATGTGGAGAGTTTGGGAGAAATTGTTCCCTCTAAGAATTTCTAAATTGAACGAAGCACCATATCACACTTCTGAGGTTCACAGTTATGGTGGCTGAGCCTGTGAGGTGCAAGCAAGCATAGTTCCTGATGTTCGTGTGTCTGCAGAGGGGTGACCACAGGAGGTGACAGGGAACGGAAATTCCCACTCTATCTTTCTATGCCCTCATCTACAAAGAAAAATTGACATGCAGAGAGGACAGTGGTGCCATTGCACTCCTCTGGTATCAGCAGAATCACACTTCTCAGGATGTAATTCTTTACCTAACAGTATTTGCTGTCTAGACTCTCCCTTGCCAGACCTGTCCAGTCCTGCTAAGCTGCAGGAGTGAGGAAAATTGAGCAGAATTGCACAGAATGCACAGGCATAGGATATCCTACTGTCCAGCTCTGGCACCCAGGCACAGCCAGCGTGGAATCACTGACAGTGTCCTGTGCGTGTGAGCAGAGAGCTGTGTGACCTTCCTTGACTGTCGCTTTGACTCTGGAACATGGGTTCACCTTTCAGAGTCAGAATTTGTTTTATGCTGGTGAATCATTTGCAAATGAGGTTTTTGCCAACAGTAAGCTCATGGCTCATGACCAGCACCAGGACTGTGCTGCACCACTTTCACTCTCACTGAAATCCCTGGGTTGCACTAGCTAACACTGTGGTAATACAGATGTAAATCAGAATCTCTTCCTCCATCCTAGGAAAGATCAAGTCTTTTCCCTCCCACCAGTTTCAGTGAGATTAATGCAAAGTAAGGCAGATTTTGAACTCAGAACCAGCAATATTCAAGGAATTCTCACAGATTTTCAGGATGAAAGAATATCTGGATTAATTTAAGACAGACCTCTCAGTGTCTAAATGGCATGAAGCAGAGCAGTAATTCCCATCATTTTCTCAAGGTGTCTCTCCAAGTTTTCCTTGCCATATGTCTTTAAAAGGGTCTACCTGAATGGTGAGAAATTTGAGTATGAATTGCCCAAAGGGATTTTTCAAAATTCTTCAAAACATGGATTCTTCGTAAAGGAATTGCCTTCAGAAGGACAGTACCATAATGTTTCCAAAACACAATGTTCTCCCTGATACCACGCTGCCACAATTATTTTCCTCACTGGGATTTGTCTGATTAAATGGCAGTGCTTCCTGTGGAGGCAGCTGTGTCTCAATCCAAGAGACCATTTACCTCACTCTCAAGACTGTGGCTAAATCAGGTCAGGTGAATTAAATGCAGAGTGCCCATTCCTCTCCAGGGACTACATCGTGCTGCAGATCTATACCAGGGAGTCAGATACGCCCTTCAATGACTGCTGTGCAGACCAGCAGTATTGCCCATTTTCAGCCATGACCCTGCTACCCCGTGTTTCTTGAAGGTATCTAAGACTAGAAATAGCCTGAAACAGAAGAGAAAAAAATGAAAGAATATCAAAGTGCCTTTACAGATGACAGCCAAACATGTGGAATAAGGGTATGGAAGAAGAAACAGCAATGACTTTCAGCAGGAGTTAAAAATCAAGAGGCTTGGGTTAGTTATGTACATGACCTTTAAATTTAGTTGGCAGAATGAGCTATTGGCCAATAATAGGTCAGTTGTTTGGATAACTGAGCTCCTTTGCTCACCATTTCACCTCTGAGTGGCTTATGCTTGCATACACCCAACCAACTGACTTCAGAATTTTCTGGTGTCCCCTTGGCCCAATATCCTTTGAAGGGTTGGGGGCTCTACCTGGCGACAGGTCACCTCGGGAAAGACACTGGAGCAGCATCTGAGTACATCTAGAGAATTAAAACACTCATACACATTTGACATCAGACATGTTTTACATTTGGATATGTGTTTTGTAGACACGTACAGCTGACCTACTCTCCCCGTGATGAAGACAAAGTTACATTCAGGGTACTATCCATCGGGCTTATTTTAGATATATCCTTTAATCTCCATCATCTATATTGTTATCTTTTGATTACAGAAGAGACAGATTGGGTGTCTATACCTAGTATCACAAATCCCAGTCATATCATTAGAAAACTCTTGGAGTATTTAACTGAGTCATGGAGTGGATATATCCATGTCATCAAAGCTATATGTGTACCTAGTCCCTAGGAAATGCTTTTGCAGGTCTAGATCTTACACCACAAACATAAGGTAGGTACACTTGGCTGTTAGATATGCTTCATGTAAACTTAAACTACCCTAGCTATGCCTGGGTACAGAGTTGAGTAACCTCTGCCTTGTCCTTTCCTCCTGTGCCGGGTGGCTCTTGCTCGGGTGTCATGGTGGAGGACCAGTGCCTGGAACAGCTGGAGCTCTTAACCCTTTTTACCAGGGATTACCTCCATGGCAAGAAGGTGGCAGCAGATCCTGTCCAAATGAACAGCAGGTCACACTATTCTGTGTTATTTTTTTACAAAACCCTGACGGCCCTTGTTTTCTCTCCCTCTTTGCTGGCCTCTCTGCTCTCCTCCATCAGTCAGGCTCATATCTACAACGACTTCCTGAAAAGCTGCCTCCCTCTGGTAACACCACTCAGCAACCAAGCTGACGAAACCCCTCAGGAATGATGAGGCTGTTTCGCTTTGCCTCACACCCTGCATCACACTTGCCATGGTGCATCCTGCAGGTGAGGAGCCAGTGGCTTCTGCACACTGAGACAGAGCCAGATGTGCCACGAGAACCCCTCGGACCCTGCAGAGCTCAAAGCTGTGCTGCAGGGAGAACTGGGGCTACAGCAGCCAGGACTCAAGTATGTGCAGATGTAGCTGTATTAATTCCTGTCCAGAATGTGTAAATCTGGGCTGACTGCTTTGCCATAGCATAGACATGGACACACATGTCCTTAAGAATATCCCACTGTTTAATTTCATATTTTGCTTTCTTGTAACACAAAACCTAGGAGCCCTCTGAGCAACTGTGTACATTTTGTTCTGTAAATGCTTTAAAAGTATATTAAAACATTCTTCTTCTTCCAAGCCCCAGTATGCCAGGTTTCTGACTGGAACACAGTTTAATGGATGACTCATTGCAGATACATTGAATAATGGTGTGATGTTCTGATAGCCAGTGATTTATAATACTTAGCACTGTCTTACTTTGGAAAATCCTTTTATTGCTTATTTGTGTAACATATGGATACTTGGAATTTGAGAATATTTTCATAGAATAGTGTTTTAATAGTCAGGAAAAAACCCCACCATTTTTTTAAGGCAGAGCAGTAATCAAACTTGAAGCTACTCCTTTAAAATGCTGCGCTTAGAATGTCTGAGAATATATTGTATTGCCTTCAAACTGAATTTGGATAAATCATGTCTGGTCTCCATGGCAAGCAGGAATCTCTTTGAGGAGTGTCCTTTGTTGCCATGCACTGGGGAGGTTTCCCAGAGGTGAAGAGGAACTAGAATAGTAAGGTGAAATATGTTTATTTCTCTTTAAACAAAGAAGTGTGCAGCTGTAGTGACGGCTTATATAGCTGGCTTGGTTTAAAATCAATCACCTTGGCTGGCCTGTCCTTAGCAATTTATTTGAAATGTCAGTCAGGGGCATTTCAATGGACAGAGAGCATTGGAGAAGAGACATGTGGTTATGCACACAGAGGGGCTTTCCCACACTTACTTTTCATAGGGCAGGCCCTCTGGGGTTGACAAGGACTGGTGTGAAACAGACCTCCCAACCTGAGATCTTTTACCCAGGAAAGCACTGCAGGAATGGGCACACACGGGAATCTGTACGACTTTACTATGCCAAAAAACAGTCAGGACTTTTGCTCTGACTGAGTTACTAGGACAACCTCCTCAAACAATTAGCAGGTTTATTTCATATTACATTTTGTTACTATTGTTGGAAGTGGACTTCAGGGGTTTATGTAGTTCGAGAGTTTTGTCTTGATTTGCCCTGATGGGTAGTGATGGTAATTAATGGTGCTGTTTTCTGTCCATAAATTATTAACCAATAACCAAGGAGAGCCTTTGCAGAGAAATGACAAGCACGTGTGATGAGAGGCTGCTAGATTAGCTGAGAAGAGGACTATGCCAATTACATTGTTGTGCAATTGCAGGATCCTACATAGGCAGATGGACCTTAGGGATTCCTTTGGCAGGACTGGAACATTAACAGTGTTTAAAGTACGCCAATATATCCTGAAAAACATCACAGACACCATTTCCAGCCTTTTCTTGTAAAAGGAGAGTAAATTGTTTTATTTCTCCTCTGGGAAATCTTACAGAATCCTTTTGAAGTTCTTTTGTTGCATACTGCAGCTGTGGTGTTTACAAGAGTTCCATAACTCTCTGAAAGATCTGCAAGTGAGAATAATATGACTGGCTGTATTCCTACTGACCCCTTTTTCCCCTGAGTAGTTAGGCTGCAATTTAAGGTCATTTCAGGTTGTTTTTATGAGGAAGGAGAATTAGCAATAATGGAGATCTTTTTTCTTGGGTACCGTCCTGCAGATGTGTAAAGAACCTTTCTCATTTTCTGTGTCCATCAATGCAACACAAACACATGGCCAGAGGCAGCCTCTTTGCTTGCAGGTTGAGTTTTTTTCTACGTTGCATTCTGCCAAAAAAAGATTCATTCTTGGACATCCTTCCAGAACCACAAAAGGAGCTTCTTTTTTAGGTGGTTACCTGACTTTGAGGGCTGGTAATTTTTCCTGATAATTTTTCACGCTTGCCCTTGCTATAGCCATCAGTGAAGCCCTGTGAAGGGCAGTGCTGTCCATTTCCAGGCTCTCAAAAAGAGGAGCATTTGTTTATTCCTTTGTTCAGGAGACAGGCACACCAACCTGAGCAACAGTTACTAGGCTGGACTAGAAAGGACCTGCTATTTCCTCCCAGCCTGTGCTGCTCATGAATTAAAACCCACTAGCTTCAGTCACCTGCACACCTACAGACTTAAAAGCTCATGACTTTTAACTCCCTTTCAGAGTGTGAAGGTGCTGCAATACTCCTTTCTGGGATTTGACTATGCTGCTTATTGTACAAGACACAATAAAGACAGAACCTCTGCCTCAAAGAACTTAAAACAAAAATTTTTTCTTCAGCAGAAAATAAACTCCCTACACATGTTTTTATCTCAGCATTAACAGTCATAAAATCCTATAATCATGGGATGGTTTGGTTGGAAGGGACCTTAAGGATCATCTAGTTCCAACAGCCCTGCCGTGGGCGGGGACATCTTCTCTTAGACCAGGTTACTCAGAGCCCCATCCAGTGTGGTCTTGAAGACTTCCAGGAATAGGGAGTCTACAGCCTCTCTGGGCAACCTGCTCCAGTGCCTCACCACCCTTACAGCAGAAATATCAGTCTTTATAAATTATAGGTATCAGTCTTTATAGACTACAGTAAAGATTTATAAATTATAGAAAATAAATGAATCAGTTATCAAGCACTGAACAGGTGGCAGATTTGCTTCTGTATCATCTTGCTGTTTTATTTTACTTGTTTCTGTAAGAATAAACACTTTATAAAACTTACTATTTTTGCAATTTTCTCAGTTAAGACTAATATACACCAAGGTATTGGTTACATTTGTCATGTTTTATTTGTACCAATCCAATTGTTATCAGTAAAATGTTCATCTCTTTTACTTGCTCTGACCTAAGAAAAACATATATTCCTTTATTGTAGGAAAATATTGCCATTACATCACTTAGCCACAGCTGAAACGGGCTATATTTGTTATCTCATCCAAAGCAAAGACTGATTTTTGTTTCTCTTTGAATAATATGAATTTAACATAATTTATCTCAATGCATTGTTGTGCTTAAACTCCTTATAAAAACTTTTTCAGATAAATTCTCAAATTAATGTGACATGTATCAAAGTACTAGTCACATCAATCCTTTATTCTTTGCTAAGGGTTTTCTCACTTCTTTAACTTATTACATCAGAAGTGATTACGTTCCTCAAGAGTCATGTATTGTCTGCATGTCTATTGCCCTAAAGAATAAGTAAAATATTTCATTTTTGAAACCACAAGTGATAGTGCAGATGGGGAGTACACGAAAGAAAGAAATGTTGGGAAATGAAGCAAATGGATCTCAGCTTTGCAGCTGTCAGGGAATGTGTTTTCTACAGATAAAAGTTCCAGCAGAGACTGACTTGGTTCTTGTGGAAGGTATGTTCAGGCAGTGTCTGCTCAGAGGGTTCGTGAGCAGTGCATACAGCTGGCAAAGTGGAGCAAGGATCCTCCGCAGTCATCTTCCTTTCAGTTGAAACAGGGAAAGCATTAAGTCAAAATGACAGATTTGAGAAGTACCATGGATTTTATTGCAGAACCCACCATCTGTGCTCAGCTCCCCTCCACCTGCCAAGCTGAAGGCAAAGCTGTTCCTAGAGCCCAGGTGACTGGATGGGAGCTGGGACAGTTTGGCCCTGGCAGGAACAGGACCAGCCCGTGTGCAACGTGCAGGCACCCTGAGTCACTCCCACTGAAGCCATCAGGAAAATGATGCCTGGAACCCTCAGGTGACCCCCCTGACCTGCAGCTCCTCCTTGGAGACCTCCACAAGGGGACACGGTGCTGGACCAGCCCAGACCTCAGACACGGAAAAATGCTGTGATGGCTCAGGAAGTTTGCTTACATTTCAGAGGCCAAGTGGCTGGCTGATGTCAGGAAGGGTGCCACCTGAATCTGTGCGCAGACTGAGGGAAGTGCCTGTCAGACAAGGCAGCCCTTGTAGGGATGGGTGATCAATAAGGGGAGAAGGGAGGAAGGTAAGCCACCAGTTAGGAGGCTGCATTGAGCATGGGCTAGGGAACAAGGAAGAAAACATATTGACCCAGACCTGTGAAAAACAGGCCAAGAATGATATAAGAGCCTTAATGAACACTTTTGCCCACAGAAAAAAGGAGCAAGTACATCTTCCCTTTTCTTTTGTTTTGGTGGTGGTGGTGGTTGGTTGGGTTGGGTTCAGTATATGACCCTTTTTGGACACACTTTTAATAATTCTTCAGACACAGTGTGGAAAAAGGATGTAACAGTCTGTTCTGTCCAATGTGGTGAGCAAAAAATAATGAATTGCCAGAAAATAAAAATCAGTTCTTCACACTAATCTTATCAGAATCCTATATCCTAACCTATCAATAAACCTATATTTTCATGAACACCAACCTGCACTGCAAATATTGAAGCAGAGTATATATTCACAAACAGAGAATATATTCACAAACTAAATACACATGTTTGGGCAATTGGGAAAGTTTTTCAGCCACAGAAGTTGGCGGACTGGATGGCTAAGAAGCTCTTCTGATCCAGAGGGGTAATCCAGACAAATGCTGAACATGGAGACCCGCCTATCTGCTGAAATGTCTCTTGATTGAGACAAATGAATCCTAATGATATCTTGTAGAGCTCAGGTATTCAGCTTGGAAAACATCTGCAGAAGTTAAGGGAAAGGAGCATTTTCCTTTGGCCACAGATGATGGCTGTTAGTTTGCCATCACTGCTGTGACCTCAGGTTTCCAGGTAGCATGTGGTGTTCCCCTGAAGCAGCGGGTCTCTGTCAGCACAGCAATGCCTGGCCACTCCTCCTAGCCCTCCTGGGTGGTGGTGGCAAGGAAGTCCAGGTGCAGGACCTCACTGCCCTCCCTAGGAAAGCAAATGGACGTGAGACCCATTCAGAAGAGCAGCAGCCCTGTCCCTCACCAGCTGGCACTCCAGTAGTGGACACAACATGCTTCCCTCCTCCGTCTGCCCACTGCTTCCCAGCAATTTGAAGTCACAATCCCTTGTCAAGGTCTACGTCTGCAACTTCATCTGAACCACACATGGGAACCACTTCAGCAGCTCCATTCAGCTCCATGTGTCAATTTGTTATTTCATAAAAATAGAGTAAAACCATCACCTCACAAAGACAGTATCCCTGGTACCCTACGAAAAATCTCTGCTGCCACCAGAATTTGCACTTTCCAAAGGAATTAGTTCAGAGCTGGGGGTTGTTTAAAGCGTAAATGACTCTGGCTTAGAAGAGAGACCTGAAAAAATTTTAAGTTGGATCAGAAGGAAATCACCCAAATTGGAGCTCAACCTTACTGTCTTTTTCACAGCCCTCCTTTGACTTCTAGAACAAGTTGCTTGCTTCACTTTTTAAAAAACCATCAGGTTACTGACTTTTGAAGGAAATTTTTTACTTTGTGGTACTTTTTGGAGTGCTATTATCATCATTCTCTTCTACATTGTGAGGGCTGTTCCTTTAATTCATCTCATTTATAAAAGTTTAAAATCCCTCTCATTGATAGGTGCTGAAAAAAAAACCCCAAAACCAGAAAGACCTGGGAATTTTTGTTCCCATTTGCTTTCTTATAGCCTAGTAGTAACATTTGTCTTTGCCTACTTAAATGCAAAATGCTGGTCAAGCGTGTGACTTTCTCTCATTTATCTAACAGGTAAGCTGCAAAGTGCTGCAATTTTTTCATCAGTACATGCTGGGCTGCAACTACTTCTGGATGCTCTGCGAAGGCATTTACCTTCACACGCTGATCGTGGTGGCAGTGTTTGCTGAAGAGCAGCGCTTGCACTGGTATTACCTCTTGGGCTGGGGTATGTATGTCACCGCTTGTAGCCAGCTGCTCAATACCCTCAGATGCTTGAATTCTTACAGCACTTATATACCACTTATGATCTAGTTTATATCAGTAGATCACAGTTTAAGACTGAGTTCTTGGATCCTAGATTTGAGCACATATAATTGCACAGGCTTAGAGACTTACAAAAAACAGCAAGAAATGTATTTTTCATTTGCTGTATCTTGGGATTTTCAGAAAGAAATGCTTAAGTTCTGTTAAGACAAGCTATGGGAGAAAATATGTTTCTATTCAAATATATTTCTTATCTGAAAAAAAAGTTGTTTATTTTTGTCACTTACATGCAAAAACACGAATGTGTGGCAGTATCTAGAAAGTATAATTTTCCTGGAATCAAGAGGAAAGATCAATATCTATGTCTCACAAAGTGAAGCAAACACAGCATACAAAGAGAAGAACCAGAATTTCTCTGGAAGTGAATTCATTATCAGATATATTTTAGCATATGTTGTTTTAAAGGAAAAAATTTGATTTTACCTACTGCATAGATAATGGCTTTGTTGTCAGGACTGTTTTCATCCAACAGTGGCCTCTAAAGCGTTTCAGAGAAACATACAGGTGTCAATAAGCCAATCTCAATTATATTCCACAAGAGAGGTTCCAAACCTGTACACAGTGGATGCAAACTGCATGTGATCACATGCATAATGCACAAGGAACCATGGCTAGGTCTGGTTCTTCATCTCCAAATATGCAATTTCTTCTGTTTTCACTAAGGGACCCCTTGCCTTTTTAATGGGTAGCAGCAGCAACAATTTTTCTTTTGGACTGTCTGGTCCAATAAAAGACTGTATAAATATAACCAGTATATTACAATGAAGTTTCTTTTACATTTAAACCACCATTCTAAATCCAGTCCACATCAGTGTTGACAGAAAATCAATATCAAGAGTTTTTTTCCAATTTCACAACCATAAATCTCTGCCCTCATTCTAATTCCTGATAAAGCAGTTCCTATATCTTGAAACCACTGGTGCAGCAAAGCAGCAAATGATGGACCTTTATCCACTGTCCAACTGTACATAGGGATGTTCTCACAACCCCTGGCTGAAGCAGATACAATTAATTCTATATTTGCCATCCTCCTTGGTGAAGTTGTACTTTTTCAAGATTATTTCATTTACAGCAGGAAAATAGAAAAATAGCCCTACTGCTGAAACCAAGAAAAATTAGGAATTTTTAGATTAGATTAACGGATAATCAGATAATTCAGTAATAAGATCACAGGAAAATGACCCAATTCTACATGTTCTGAAGTAACTTAAAACACTATCTTCAAACACAAGTTAGGCATCCAACAGTTGATCCTAAATAGGCAGTAATAGCAAAGTTATCCCCTATTTGGATTTTCATTTTAAAGTCTGGTAATTTACTTTTCTCTTATGATACAAGTGTATCATAAGAGTGCTCTCTGGATACCTACATTAGATACCAAGAAAATTAGCATGATTTTCTAGTTTATATAGATTGTAGTGCCAGATAGCAATCTCCAGGCATGTAAGAATTTGTCTTTGGTGGGTTTTGTTGGGGTTTTGGTGTTTTTTTAATGACAACATAAGCATGCACTCTTTTCTTATGAGAATGGCATCTTTTCTAAGAAGAGAGGCACCTGTCATGCTTTTGGAATTAAAAGTATGTGGAACATAACCAGCTCTTAAATGAAGGCAACCTTCCTGAAGAATTCTATACCAAGTTAAAGTTCCCGGACTTTGTCAATCCAAATAGCTGAGTCCTCTTGGAGTGAGCAACTGTGCTATCACAAAAATCTCATAGCTCATAATATTTGAATATAAAAAGTCTCATAGGGATCTGAAATAGCAGCCTGATGTGAAGAGTAATTTTAAACATTTGCTTCCAGACAGGGTTTTTTCCATTTTTATGTCTTGCAGAACAAGGCTTCCCAAAATAGTGTCATTCCATATCCAGTTTGCAAGAGGAATATGGTCATAGATTTTTGGGTTTTTTCTGGTGACATTCAATTTAGGCAGTGCAATTTAATGCAACTGTGACATCCAGCCTGCAATGAAAGCTTACAAGCCAGCTGTAGTAGTGCTGAGAATGACACCAGCAGCATGGTGGGTAATTCATTGAAGTTACCTGATAAGACACACATCAGTATCTGCAGCACTGCCCAGAAATAAAGAAGGTAGTGGCTGTGGTAATCTGGCTCTGATATCTTCAGAAGGAAAAAGTTATTTTAAATGAACATAACCCTTGACAGCAGTGTCTGCAGCCTTTTTTAATTAAACTATATTAATACTTTCACAAAAAAAAAAAAAAAAAATAAAAGGTAATGGTTAGCACCTCCTAACTCAAGTAGAAATATTATTAATAGCAAAATGGTCTAATTAGGACTATCTGGTGACCCCATGAATCAGTGTAATTCCACTGATTCCAGAAGGAGTAGTAACACAGTCTAACCTTAAACATCCAGCTATGTTAATCAGTGGAGGGAGATACGCTTCTCCAAGGGGCGAGACAGAGGAACCAGGGCAGTCTGTGCTCTGAATTACAATTCAAGAGATCAAGGCAAATGTACAAGATAAAGTTACTCATTATTCATTGCTATTGCTAATCACTATGCAAGAAGATCTGGCTTATTTTATTTGGAAAAATCACTAATGACATTTTTAAAATAGCTTTATAAGAAAAATAAAAATCTGAGCAAATATAAAAACATCTACAAAAGGTTTGAGGTGCTTGAATGGAATCCGACATGGGCAGATGTATTTCAAGGCTGATGCCTCAGTTGACCCCTTCTCTGGGAACTGCTGCTGGGGATGTCATTTTTTATTTGTTATTATTTCACTGGGTCAGGAAATCACCACCAAGCAGGACAAGAAAACGGTATCAACTGTGTGCAACAGTACAGTCCACTCTGGCTGCTTGAGGCAGCTTCACCCAAATAAAAGTGGAAAGGGAATCATTTATTCGGACAGAGCTGGAGCTGAGTGCCTTCCAAATTGTACTGGGAATACTGACCTAATTGCCAGTTTGTGCTGTAAAGGACCTGGCATGACCTAAAGGGATATGTTATATCTGTTCCTGGGACAGCTGGGGGAACACCTTCCCTGCATTATTCACTGCTCTCCATGTGTAGGTGGGACTCTAGTGATACTTGTTACCATGACCACACAGTCCTTGATGCTCCACTTCTCGGTAACTCTTTGCTTTTTGGCCCTTTACAAGAGAAGAGCAACATTTAGCCCTAGAAGAGCCCATCCAGCCTGCAGCTGGAAATCTGAGCCATGGAGAGTCATGAGCTTCTTAGCCTGTAACTGGCTAATGAAGACTTTCCACTGCATTCTTGAGATTTGCTTTTGAGTTTGCTGAGCCAAATATCCTAGGCTAATGCATTTAGCAGAAGAAAAAAGCTCTTTTTACATGCTCTATTCACAATACTCCAGGCCACAGTTTTCAGCTGAAGAATTTTTGTTGTAACAGAAAGGCTCCTTAAAAATTGCATTTCAATCTGGCAACAAAACTGGCCCAGACTTGCTTCATTTCCCCATCAAAACTATGTTCTCAAGCTGTCAACCCCATCAGCTCACCCTGAGGTCATAAGCTACTTTCTTTTTATTCTGAGCTTTTTGTTGTTTTGCTGTGCATCATCACCCAAAAAAGGCATTCTGCCACCAGAGGCTAAGTCATCATTTTCTAAAAACATATAAAGGAGAAGGCAATCAATCCGGTTTGTTCTCCCACAGCTGCATTGTCCTCCCAAGGTAAATTGCAAAAAGAACTCTTTTTTTTGGCAGTAGAGTAAGTAGCTACTGCTTAAAAATACCTGGAGACATAAGAGTCTCCTATTCATATATTTTTGGACCTTATTCTCACTCCCCACAATATGGCTAAGGATCCTCCATGTCTTCTAAATGTTTTTATGAAATCACTAACGTGGAAAAAAAACAGGAGCTGTGTTCTTCCCTCTATGATTAATCACGGTATTGACAGGATATTTTCACACATTTTCATTTATAATTATAGAATATCCAAAGCTCAGTAGAAAGGTCTGTAGTTTATAGGGAACAGGCAGCAGCAGCACCGAAGGTGTGCACCAAGCTCTCTGCACAGGGCAGACAAGGCAGGAGATCATGTCCAGCTGTCTGTGCAAGGCTGTACAAACCGGGGTCAGCACTGCGGTGCAGGCTCCCCAGTTCCAGGTTTCTAGCCTATTGGAAAGGGACACGACAGTTAAGCAAGCTGAAGGGAAATGAACAGGAGTGGACCAGACTGTCACTCTCAGTGTCAGGCTGGAAATGAGAACTTGAGCTTTCCACTTTGTTAAGCATGGCATGTTGCCAAGCCCGGTGCAAATTTGCTCCCATCAGCTCCCCGTCAAAGCCTCCTCTGAGGTGTCACAAATAAGTCAGGATGTGTGAATTTATGGTATTCACAGCCCCTCTCCCCGCAGAGATAAAGCTGCATGGAGTGGGCTTGGCTGCACAAAGGCTGGGAACCTACAGAAGATATCACAAATCCCCATCCCCCAAAAACCTCCTGGCTCCAAACACTTCTCGTGCCACTGGCTCCAAAAGAGAAACTCTTCACTCTGTTTTTTCATTGTTCCATAATCTGGCATGCAAGTCAACGTGCCTCTCTCTTGCTCAACAGTTATTTACATGATTTTAATAAGTGTCCCTGGTTTCCTGAGGGAATAGTGCTCCGAGAACAGAATGATCCCTCTATCCTTCCCACACTGCCTGCTCACACCCTTCCCTGCACAAGCCACAGCAGTGCAGGGGAGCCTGGCAGCAGCTTTGAGACACCCCAGGAGAGCACGGTCTGTGGTCTTTTCTTCTCCTTTTGGCCTGCCTTGAATGTTAATCCCTTTTTGCATCTCACCACTGAGGTGCTGCCAAGATCTGAGTGTCATGGAATAACAGTTCTTTGCTGAAAGATGTGATTTCACATCCATATGTTTTGTAAACAAGAGACTTTCTAGTGTGTGAGACACATGAAATTCAAGCTAAACAAATACCAAGACTGATCAATAACTTTAATCATTTCAGGGTTCCCTTTAGTGCCAGCATCCATTCATGCAGTTGCAAGAGCCAGATACTTCAATGACAAGTGAGTAGCATGTCTGTTTTTGAAGGAACTTAGCATTATTTAACTGTGCAGCAAATTTTATTCAAGTCAATAATAAATGTTAATGTTGTATTTCTCCTCCAGCTGCTGGATGAGTGTTGACACGCACTTGCTTTATATTGTTCATGGACCCGTAATGGCAGCTTTATTGGTAAGAATATTATTTGCCATCAACAGTACAATAATTATTTTAGAAATGCTTCTAACCTAAACAAAATGGAAGCTTCTGTACTATAAGTATTTTGGTCAAAACTCAGAAGAAACTAGAGGTTTTCTCTGTTCAGTGTTACAAAGGATGGGCTCACAACACTTTGTTCCAGTGACACCCCTTTTAGACAAATACACTGCATGTCACATTTATGTGACATCAATCATTTAGCTGTGCCTTAGCTGAGGCGAGCTGGTTGCTCAGCATGAGTTTTGCTGGTCACTGACCCGGTATATTCCAAAGGTAGGGAGCTAAAAGAGTCCACGGGAAGAGCTGGACTGGGCTGTCTGAGTAGGGGGACAAGATCCAAAGTGCAGCTTGGCAATGTGCGTACATAGAACATCTGGTATGCCTGTCGTGCAGTTTGGCATGGTAACCCTGACCTTCCTGACAGGTGAAGGAAGGGTTTTATTCAACCCAAGCCCCAAGCTCATCTCAGTGTGTCACTCAAGATGCACTTTCAGCTTTTGATCTGCCTCTTACTTGCAAACACCTGCGTGGACATATCTGCAATAATTGCCTCAGAGATCAGACAGTAGCACAGTGAGTACTGGGAACACCTTTGAATAAACAACTTTCCATCTAATAGCTGAAAAAACCAGAAATCTTTCTACCCTTTCTGAGGAGCAGTGTTTAACATCAGCTATGTGAAGTAGCTCATCCTTTCCTGCCATATAGGTAGTTTGTTCATCCCATAAAATCGTGTTTATTGTGGGTTTATTGGTTCAATCTTGATTGTATCTCCTATTGTAATGCCAATTACCATCTAAGAGAGGCCATTTAACCTTTATTTTTGTCATTGTGACCCTAGTCTGTACCTCTTGACCACAAAGGAAAAAAGAAACTACTGTTTTCTATAGAAAAAGAACAATCTTTAGCTGTTTTCAAAATAAGACATTATAATTTCTATATTGTGCTTATGTAATTTCCAGTCATTCTTCTTGTAAAGATGTCTACAGAGTGTCCTACTTGATTTGCTACAAAAATCCCATAGTGACAGACTGATTCAGAAGAGCTGAGGAATTTTAACCTTGTAAAGTCTTTCTTTGACTTTTCACAGTTACTTTCAGAAAATCTAAAAGTGAAGGTTAAATAGAGTGAGTGAACTCAGAATAAGATGGAGAATAAGGTTTAGATTTAATGCTGAATGGGACCTCAGAAGTAATTTTTTATTCCTTTTTTCCAGTATGGAACAAATGTAAAACAGTTGAAACGTGTCCCTGTGTAGTTTAGAAGTGATGAAATGCTTTACCAGAGCTTGCTGATTCACTGTTCTGAAAAAATCAGCTGAAATTTCTGGTACATAGATGTGATTTGAAATATCTGTGGAAGTTACACAACTCACATACTTATTTCAAAAAATTAGCAAGAAGAAGAAAGTCTATTAAAGTTCTGAAGTGTCAGTGCCTGATTTTAGTCTAGCAGAGTAGAAAAGAGTGATCTGGGTACACTGGAGACTGAGAGGGTCTGTGATGCCAGGGATGTCCACAGGGTAGCCACTGAGCTCATCGGCAGCCTGGGTCTGCCCTCCCTCTTCCTGCAGGCTCTCAGCACATCCCACAAGGAGCTCTCTGTGAAGCCAGGGTCAAGAGCATGTTACTCTGTGCTGGGATCAGATTTCCAGAAATAACTGAGCAGAGGAGATGCTGAACTACTTGGTATCACTGACCATAAGGGTCAGGGGCAAAATTTTCTGGTGTGTGGAGTTTCTGCCCTGAGACAGCAGGAGTTACCTGTTCCCTGTGGGTAGAGTACTACGGGGTCCCTGCAGCCTGGTAGAGGCAAGGGTGGCCTAGGTTTTCCTCAAGAGCAGATTTACACCTCTGCTCACACACAAGCCTGAAGCATTAGTCTGTGGAGCATATTCCTTAGGGAAATTGTGTGCTCCCCTAGGTCCCAGGTGCCCAGGGACATGCCGGGGTTTGTCTCACCTGGCAAGACAGCTCGGCAACCGTCAGACTCAGGACGGAACACGGTTATTTCTGGGGGACAATTTGTCCACCCCATTTAAACTTCAGACATAAAAATAATATTAAGTGTTCCCTGGAAACTCTAAATTTGCCCGTATCAGTGTCAAAACAGCCAGTGTATCCTAGAACTGACCCCTGCCCACCTGAAGCATCCATGCAGGCTCCAAAGCATGTAGAGAGCTGCTTAACCTATCTTTTCTGAAAATATTCAAGATACTTTCCAAGACCCGACTGCCAAGGAGCTGCCCATTATGAGATACAATAAAGCTAGAAATCTACACTTTACCGCCATTTATGTGCTCTGTATTTGTATTTTGAAAGTCTGTTTAATTTGAATGCTTTCACCTACAATAGTTTTGTTTTTGCAGGTCAATTTTTTCTTTTTGCTTAACATTGTCCGAGTTCTGGTGACAAAGCTGAGAGATACCCACCGTGCTGAGTCCAACATGTACATGAAAGCTGTCAGAGCCACTTTAATCCTGGTGCCCTTACTAGGAATTCAGTTTGTTATTATTCCCTGGAGACCAGAAAACCGACTTGCTGGAGAAATATACGATTACATCATGCATATATTAATGCATTACCAGGTATGTTAAATAGTAGCAGCTTCAGAGTGGTTGAATTGTTTGATGTTAAGCTAATTTACTTAAAGATACTGTTGCCAGGGATTTTGCCCTGAACCTGAAAATAACTGGGTTTTCAGTCCGTTTTCAATCAATTCACACTCTTGGATTATCTGCATTTACACAGGCATCACCGCTGTGTAAAGAGCAGAGAAAAGATAGGGGAAACAATGTAGTAAATCGCCCAAATTGTCAGTTTATGCTATTTCTAAACTATGGAGAGAAAACTGAGTTCACAGAGGGCTTTTATGTTCCAACACAATTTCTGTTGACATGCTCAAATTGACTGAAACTACTGCTGTCACCTTGATATTAAAATTAGCAGTGTTTGCAAACTTTTGTAACAAGGGAATGCCAACACACAAAGAAAAAACAGAGACAACTAAGCTTCATTTAGGAGTTAGAACCCCATTATTAGGCAGTTTAAATTACAAAACTGACATTTTGATTTCAAAAATGCTTTGAAAATACAACATCGTTGAGTTGTTCATTGCTCTTTTGAAAACAAAACAAGCCAAACCTAAATGACTTTAAATGCTGGGTTATCTGGTTTACTGACTGGAATATATCCAGTCCTATACTAAGCAGGAAAGGCAGTCTTTCAATGCATTTGTGAATAGTGGTCAACACAAGTGAAGAGGGTAACCTACTTCTTGCTTCCGTTCATACGGAAGCTAAGTGAAGAAATAATTTTAATGCTGTAATAAGAAAACAGCTTAAAAAATCAGTAGTGCTTTTTCCTTAAATGAAATGATAAATAAGGCTACCAAAATCGATGTATTCTGTCAGATTATATATCCTGCTTATCATCCTTATCCCTACAAAACTGTGGGTGTTCTTGCTCCTGCATGGATAAAATAACTGAACTTACAGATCTGCTTTTGAAGTATATGCCATCTTATATTACAGTTCTGTTTAAAAGGAATGAGAGCCTTCTTTCTTCTATTGTTGCCTGTATTGTTACTTTTTCATTCACAAGAGCTATAAAGAAATACCTCCAAATTAGTTTTTTGATGACAAGTTATTTGCTTATAGTTTTAGCAAGTTAGAATAAAGTGTTACAATAATCAATTTACTCTTAAAATATCTTTTAAATCCTGTGCAGTTGTTGGAGAATTGCAAAACCAATTATAATTTTCTTAATTAAAAATTCTAATGATGATCATTATGGAATAGAAAGTCACCAAACTGAGGTGAAAATGGAGGCTGTACTGATGAAGGGTGAGGGAGGGATCCAAGGCAGGGAAGTTTCATCCCTGATGGGCTCCTTTTGCTCTCACAGAAGAGCTCTTGACACCTCTGCAGTATAATCTTGGTCTGCTTCCTGCTAAAATTTGGCCTTTTGGAAGGGCTGTACAGCTGTCCTGCTGGCTGCAGCCAACTGCAATCCTCCCTTTTCCACTTAGAGTGGATTTTTATTTGTAACCTAAAATAAACATTCTTAATCCTTTCCCAAACATTTCTCGTATGCATATTTAAGATCACCAGCTGTATAATCACTCCTTTGGCACACATTTTCTTCTAGGGCTGGTTCTGTAACTGGCAGATACTGTATTAACTTGTTTAGTGGCTGTGTTTCCCCACTATCAGTCGTGCTCCTGTGACCCACAGCACAGCCAGCCTATGCAGACACCAGCAAAAGTCTGTGGGGTTTTGCAGCTCATGACATGTCAGCCATATACAGGCAGGCATCATGGGAACAATTACCAATCTCTTTTTGGTGGAAAATGTAACACATTGTTCATTTCTGCACTGGTTAAACTAGTCATTTTTATGCCTCTTCTAGAACAGAAAGAGAGACAGGTTTTCACAGTACATCACTGCTTTAAGTGAACATGAAGGATTGATACATTAATCATATATTTCTTGTACACATAAATGATGCAAACAAGCACTGCATTCCATTGTAAAACTCAGAGGATTGAAGATAAGAAAGAATTTGTTCACAAAAGAAACCACGTAATGGTATTTCTTTCAGAGAATGGTTTTCCCAGTTGAAAAATAACACATCAGTATTTTATTTTATTTATCAACAAGCTAGGTTTCTTCTGCTTCAGTCACTTCCAAATAACAGCAGAAGTCTGGGTTTGACCTGTCCCACTCTTTTTGTGATGGTATCATCAATGCTCACCATTTTAAGCAGAAGTGGTTTTCCAAATATGCCTGTATGAAAAATTCACAAACACTGTATATCTACTGCATGTGTCTTTCACACAGTAGACCAGATTCTTCTTAACAGATCTGAAGAACAGATACTTAAATGACAAAAAATGGAAGGCTGGCTTTTGTGCTGCAAATAGGAATGCATATACTTTTCCAGCCCAGCTAGCCAATTTCCCATTAATCCTCCAAGTGAAGAGGTTCATATCTCATCTCACCATCACCAATATCAGCTCTTTAGTCTCCAGAAGGTTGAAATTAAATGTACACTGGGCAAAGGAAAGACATTTCAACCTGTATGTTGTGGTTTAACCCCAGCTAGTGACTCAGCCCCACAGAGCCGCTCACTCACTCCCCACAGTGGGATGGAGGAGAGAATTGGAAGGGCAAAAGTGGGAATAAAGACAGTTTAGTAGATAAAGCAAAAGCCACATACACAAGCAAAGCAAAATACAGAATTCACTCACACCTTCTCATGGCCAGGCAGGTGTTCAGCCATGCTCAGGGAAGTAGGGCTCCATCACACATAACAATCACCTGGGACAAAAAAAGCCAGCGCTCCAAACATTCCCCTTTTTCTTCTTCTCCCACTTTATATGCTGATCATGATGCCATATGATCTGGGATATTCCTTGGATCAGCTGGGTTCAGCTGTCCTGACTGCATCCCCTCCCAACTCCTTGTGCACTCCCAGCCCACTCATGGTGAGGTGAGACAAAAAAAAGCATAGGCCTTGATTTTTGGAAGCCCTGCTCAGCCATAGCTAAAACATCCCTGCACTATCAACACTGTTTCCAGCCCACATCCAAAGCAGAGCCCCATACTAGGTACTATGAAGAAAATTACTCTATACAAAACCAGCACACCTTAATTGGAATGACATGCAGGGATTGGGATGCTGTAGGTGCATTGGTGAACACACACAGCTTTCTTATTAACAGAGCTTCTAAATTAGGTGCCACAAAGCAAACATTTGCACTCCAGAAGAGCTAGTGAGTTGCAGATCTACCTTAAAGGACCTGACTTTCAAAACCTGGTAGATGATGCTGAAAGCAGTTGAAAGATGCAATCTTCCTCAGGCTGTCAAGCATTAGGGTACAGGATATGGTGACTCCTTGTACACCTCTGGCATGAAAACACATCTGTCAAAAGCCTGACAACCCCATCATGCCGCCCAGTGAAGACAAAATGGTACACCTGGGCAAAGGGAATGCCTCCTGTAAAGGACTGGAGCAGGAACTGCCCTCGGTCCTATGTGTAGCTGCACTCAGGTCTCCCTTCTGAGACAGAGCAAGAGAGATGTGGCTTGTGCCTGACAACCTGGCACGGTCTCCTGCACCTCTGCTGGTGCTGGGGCTGCACCTGACACTTTCTCCATCCTTGGAACCAGTGAAAATCTTTTGAGAAGTCACAGGCTGTAAAGAGATTGGGGTACTGTGCTTCTGTCAGAGGTTCTGCTACAAAAAACCACTACCCTAACTTCTGCTTTCTGACATTGGTCCATAGCAAACGCCTCACAAGAAAAAAAGGAAGAGTAGAAAAATAACTGTGTGATGCATCAATTAGTCCCACATACACACACAGTCCTCCCAGAGCTCTCAAACCAGCCCAGGGATGAATAAGCCTCTGCTTTCAAGCTCCCTTCACCAACTATACCCTCTCACTGAATTCTATCTCCAGCACCTTCCATCTGGGTTTTTAGAGGCTGTCAGGTTGTACAAAATGGCACTGTCACTGTGCCAGAGAAGAGACAGCCATGAAGGTCTTGAGGGAGTGGTGGAAGAACAGCGCCTGGATCAACAGCAATGCACAAGCAGCTAAAGCTGCTCTTCTCAATACCTTGGTGACTGTGGCTCTAAACGTGTACGTCTACCTCTAATGAGAAGATAAAATGCAATTCAGCATAAGGCCCTTGGTTTTTATTGGCAAATGAAAAGGGTTTTTTCTGCTGAACAGAGAATAATCGCTGTTTCTTTCTCCACAAGTGAGATCCCTTGTGTGCCACTCAGCAGCTTCCAAGCAGCACCCTCAGGACTGCAGCACCCACCCTGCCAGGCAGGAAAATGCCACTCAGAGGGGCCTGGTCTGGTACAAGGACATTTTGAATCTTTTAGGCCTGGGTTTGGACTGCATATATATCCACACTGCCTCCAGATTTTAAATTTAGCTTTCTATGCAGCCTTATACAGAACAAAATTAACCCATTTAAAAGTAGTCTCTTAAAAATAGTGAGATATTTCAAGGTATTTCATAAGGTATTCATTCCATCTGTTTCTCACTTTAAAAGGAAATAAATATCCTCTGTAATGCCAAACCAGGCAAAAATATTTTCTCCTTCTGTTCAGAGTTAAGGTTATAGGACTGCTTTTGACAACGTAAGCGTTCTTTTTTTTTTTTTCTGTTCTTTTTTTTTTTGTTCTCTCTGGATTATTAGTAGGTTAAAAACTTTTTAGTATTTTGAGCCAAATAAAGTTAGGGGAAATATTTTTTTGTAAAGTGTCATTTTTGTATGAAAAATATATGCAAAAAACAGGACAGTAGTGAAACCTTCATGGAGAGCAGGAGAAGAAGCAAAGCATGAGCTTTGGCTGATGGGATGTCTTTATCATTTTACACCAGGTAGGCTGCTGTCTTCAGCCCTCTTGTGACAACCTCCTCACCTCAGTGCCTGCAGAAACTGCACAGACACATTCTTTGCTTTGCTATTTTTTTTCATGTAATATAAATGAACAATTCATAACCCAGTAATTTACCTCAGAGATGCTGTGAGTGTGCTGTGAATGAAGGTGGTGAGAAACACACTGCTGATTTTCTCAAAGCTTTTTATCTTTGCCAAAATGAGAGAGGTGGGAATGGGATATACTTCTATGAAAAACCTCAGCCACCTTTTTCTTTTTTTTTTGCTGTCCACTTAGATCCAGAAGTGAGAAGTGAATGGACATGGAACAAAGTCCACATAGAGAATAAAAAACTGATTTTTACATTAGGACCATCTGTACAATTACATATGACATCATCTTCTACCACCAATAATGAGTATATCACACCACTAAAGTCTGAACAGCAACACGGTGTGTAGACCATTAGGGCACAAACTAAGGCCCTGGGCATGGTCAGGAATAGCAGGAGTAGGTATATCTATATATGCTTTCTTGGTTTAACAGACACAGGCTCAAATGGAAAAATAAAAAGAGGTACGAGAAACCTATGTAAATTTGCAGGATCTGCGTAGGTATTTTTCATTTGTTTCTTTTTAATGTGAGGAAATTACTCAAACTTCTCTTCAAGACACCCATGTCTTCTAGGAGAGTGTGATACAAATCAAATACCTGCCAAGCAAAGAATTTACTTAGACCAGTACAGTCACTAAAACACAGGAAAAAACTCACTACAGTGTTATTAAGGTACGTGAAGGTCTGAGAGCTGCTGACTCTGGACTATCCCTATGGCATGATTCAGCTGAAAGCCACATTCATTTGTTCTTCACCTAGTTTCAGAAATAAAAAATTTCAGAAGAAGTCATTAAAGGCCCTAATCTTAAAATAAATATGTTCTTCATTTCTGCTTTCAATACCATGGCCAACATTATCTTGCTGGGAGCAGACAATATATCACAGGTTAGTTTAACAACTCCACACAGTGGCAGAGAGATATAATTGACCTAGACATCTCATCCTCACCAAGAATTGTATCCCGAGCAAAAACCAGCAGCAGTTAGAATCTGTAAGATACATGTCAAAGCGATATGGGAAATAACCCATGGGCCTTAAATTAAATAATTAACCTACATGTAGTCTGTCACATGTTTAAATAGATCCACTGTAGAATTATGGTCATCCCAAGCCCTCCTCGCTCCAAAGAGACAAAGCTGATGTCTGCTACTGATAACTCTGTAGCTTTACAACTGAAGATAACAATAGCCCTCTGAACAATGCGCCAAACTCTATGTATAAAATGGAAGAAATACAAATACAGATGGCAGAGGCCAGAGCACCATGGCAGGTGGAAGAAGAGCAATGGGATATACACGGAACGGACTAGAAAAAAATAGTTTCTTCAGCTAAAACATGTAAAATACCCATGGTCTCAAAATAACAAGAAGCCAGGTGTGCTTTCAACTCACTCTGAACTAGAAGAGAACCTGAAAGGCATATGAGGCACCACCACACTTTCATCTTTAGCTTTTCTGTCAGAGAAAACATTAGTTCAGGGAACTACACTCTTGAATACCAGAAAACTGGAGCAATTGCAAGATATTACAGAGGAATTCCAATACCATACAGGAACTGAAATGGAAAATGGCTTCTCTTCAATATTTCAAGTCCAATTCCTATCTTTAGGCGAACTGAGGTTCCCAAATTCCCCCTAAACACTCTCACTGAAGAGCAGACTTGAGAAAAATTTCTCTGCTTCTTTCTCTCCCCCTGCTCTCTTCTGATTTGCCATGCCTCATTTGGACTGCTCATTGATCATCGCTGCTCCCAGAGGAGATCAAGATCCATCTCATTTGCCATTATGGCTCACTGCTGTTTGTGAAACAACATTTAGCACAATAGTGAGGCCCCTGCTGCAAGGGTGCACAGTACAGCTCAAGAGCAGAGGTTTTGCACAACTGTGCACATTTCTGCAGTGCCCACAGCAGAAACAACATTGGTACAGACCACGAGGAACTGGAGAATTTTCTACCCTTGCAAAAATTTTCATTTAGAAGTGTCTGGTCTGGCAAAGTCCTGCTTTAGAGTTGTAAGGTTTTGTTTGACTTTGTGATGCTTCTTGGCCCAGAACTTATGGACAAACTATTGTTTATTGCTTACTGCACTCTGGGATTTGAGTTTTTTGAGGATACTCATTTCTTTTATCAAAATATGAAAGAAACTTTTTTCTTACTATTTCTACCCTTCATCCTCCTCCTACATGCTTTTCTGTGTTGATATTTGAATTTTTGTCAAATTAAAAATTCTGCATCAGAGAAAATCTATTAGAGAAAAATAATTGTCAAAATTGAAGTGGTCAGCACTTGTCCAAACCAGCCTGTGTAGCTCTATATAAGCATTTTGTTAAAAAGTTATTGCCTATCATGTTTGGGGTCCAATACATACATCTGAGAGTCCAAGACATTTTGCAAAGCATTATCTACAATTCAACTGGCAATCATTTAAATGAAGGTTTTATAGAAAAGATACAGCTGTAAAGCTCTTCAAAGCAGCCCTTGAGCATTGCAGTTTTCCCCTCAATTTCACAAACTGCCATACGTTTAGTTTATAATAACTGCTTTAACTAATTTAACATGAAGGCATTTGGCTCCCAGTGATGCTATGTAATGCTATTTTAATAAGTGTGAGTGTAGTAAGGACATGGACCAGTGTAACTACATAATCCTCTCTGTGTAAGAATTTTCTCTCTTATTAATTTCACACTTTCTCATCTCATATTCCTGTCTTGGCCCTGTTTAATCTTCTAGAAGTAGTGAAATGCTATCTGAACAACTGTGGTGATGATTAAATTAATTTGAAGTCATTTATGACCAAGCGCTGATCTGCAGTGTCTTTTTTTTTTCTGCCTCTCTACCTTCTAACTCATGTCCTATGGTGGGTTTTTCCTTTTTCTGACCACTTACACCTCTTCTAACATCCTGTCCATCCACTGTGATGTCCAACCTATCAGTTCACTTATCCTGACACACAGTTCAATTTAAAGCCTTCCTGGGACAGCTGGATTCTCTGTGGCTGACATTTTTGACTGGATAGCTACACTCTGATGAATGAGTGGTAACATATAGGGCACAATTTCTCCACCGTCTCTTCAGCAAAATCAGTGGCAACCTTTCATGTTCCTTTTCTACATCTCTTGTATACAAATAACTTCATAGCCATAACAGATAATCTATAAAATCTAGCAATATGGGGGAAAAATTATAAAACAGTATGAAAAGACATAAAAATCCATTTAATAGCATACCTATGAAAGATGGGAAGAGTCTGTGATGCAGAGGAAGTGGATTAATGTTTTTATCTTATACCCATCAAGTCCAAATCTCCGAAATATGATGAAGTCGATATATTCTGATCCCTAAACTCTTTTCTTTCTCTTAGGGCTTGCTTGTGGCTACCATATTCTGCTTCTTCAATGGTGAGGTAAGTACATGAAGCACAGAAAATGAGCAGAAGTTGAAAAATAGTCATTCTGCTGTTCATGAGTGCAGATGTGAAGCATGTCACACGACAAACTTTGAAACCACATGAAGTCTCTTTTACTCTTTATACATAAGCAGTGGTGTGCACTTCTGACAGCTCTGTGCAGAGTGTGACTGGAATATCTCTGAGCAGGTGAATCAGGTGTGTTACCATTACAAAGCAGATTGCACCTAATGAGGTGCAGGCATGACACTCTCCCCCTCCTATCTGCAAGTTTGAGACGGAGGTCTGAGTAAAGGAGAGGAATTCTTTACTCCCCTTCCTGCCCAGAACAGCAGGACTGACCACAATTCTCCATGAGAAGTAGAGGAGGCATTCAGGGATCTGTTTGGAGAATGCAGTGCTGAGCTCCGGCCAGAGCCATGGCAAATCCATCTCTGGTGGCACCGTCAGAGGTGGAAGAGTGAAGTTACTTGTGCCCCTTTGAGGATTACGACCAGTCTTTTTACAGCCACTGTTTCTTGTCTAGTAATTAAGAAATAAAAACCCTTGAGGAAAAGATCTCTCCCATTCTCTTACAGCTGGATCATATATATGTATATACACCTACATTGCGTTTTAGATCTATTTTACCTTTTTTTTTTTTTTTACAAAAAAATAGCAGGTTAAAATGTGTCAAGAACCATTTAAATTTCTACAGCAAGCCATTTTCCAAACATAGTTGGCAGAAAAAAGCTTTTTCAACACATCAAGAGCATTCAACTGTAGCAAAATAAAACACCATACATCTTAGCAAAGCTGAGAAGTATATTAAAAAGTTCATTTTCAGTCCAGAGCAGATGAATTAGATACAGAACAAACTTTGTGATGCTAACGCTCCGTATGTCAACCTAGAAAGATATTTGTCGTCCTGTTTATCCCTGTATATTATTAGAAAGCAGAAAATTCCATATAATGATGTGACCACACTGATGTTTTGATAGAGACTGAAAGCAAGTTATCTTATTTATAAGGTGCTACTGGCTGATTTGATAACATTCAGGATAGAAGAGAGTATTAAATTCTGCCACCACTTGTCAACATCTCTGTACATTTGCCTCTGGTTGGCTCCCTGTGTAAATGTGGAGAGAAAATCAAGAATAAAAAGATGAGAGGCCTCCGGCCGCAGTTCTGTAGCATGGCTTCTCAGGAGACATGAAAGAGAATGGTGAAATATGAGCAGCTAATGACATCAGAACCTAACATGAAATGAGAGCTGTCAAGATCATGCTAGAGAAGCTCACGGTTTCATGCATCCAACTAAACAAAGTTGAAGACATGTACAACTCTTTTCCTAGCACATTTCTGTCCCCAGTATCTGCAGGCTACTATCACCTTTCTCCCTCTGCCTCACTGTCATCACTCTGACACAGCTGAATATCCATGCCCTGGAAACAAAGAAAAACTTCTGACACTCCCTAGTGTGGAGGACCTGCTGTGAAGAAAGTAGAGACCAGTCAGTCAGTTTTTGAAGCACCCTTTCCCCGTAAGAATGACTGCATTGCTGTGTACAAGCAGCACTCCAGTGTCTCCTCACTGACCTCCAAACGATGTGTTACCCCAAAATCCTGGTCTTGAAATAGCCTTCTTCATTCTGCCCAGTGTCTCCTTCCATTGTTTTCAGGTTAGACTTTGCAAAACAAATCCCCTTAATGTTTTATAGCTTTAGTGCAAAAGGTTAATTCTCCAGCTGTAATGAGAACGCCTGGATTTGTGTCTAGATTAAAGGTTGCAGCAATGTTAAAAGTTAGGAAAGGCAACAATAAAATGCACTGAAAACATAAAGTATCTTAAAGGCTATTAGTTTCTTAACTTCATCAACTAGCTCTAATTCCAAAGTGTTTTGGCAATGCTACAGTGTCAGAAGAGCATATCTACCTTTACAAGCCCAGGAATACAATTCTCAAGTTATGCACTAATGAATATATCTGAAGCATCTGCTTGCCGGGATGCATGACTGATGAGTCCTTGGTGGAGCAGCTGATCAGAAACGTGAATCACTGTCAGGCACTAAGATCAAACGACTGAGAGGATGCAGGTTTCTCAGACATGTTGAGAGTGATTTTGTTGGTGCTTGGGTACTTTTCACCATTACACCCATTTTCAAAATTATTACATCTACTTCAGATTTACAGACTGTCAGTCGCAGGAGTGTTTAAAAACCCTCATTAATTTCTTCAAGGAAATTTTTTTTAGGGAAGCTTTTTTTAGAACTTCCCATTAAGGTGAACAATAATGACACTTCTCTAATACAGACTCAAGACACTCTGGTGATACTTGCAACAGCAGATTACCCATAAACATCCAGCAAGGTTTATGTACTAGAGTGGCTGGGCTGGGCTGGGCCAGGAGAGGATGAAAGGATTGTGACCCCTTCCTCCCATTTATTTTTGCAGTTACACAATCTGCAGATATATAAGGCACAAAACCTATAGAAGAGCAGCAACAGACTAATGCTAAACTGGTATTGGGGCCTTCCAAAGGGAGCACTAATCTGAGTTTGACCAAGAAAATTGAGCTGAGATAACTTCCCCCAGTCCTAGTGTGTGCAGAAGGACACAGACCAAAGACACAGTCTGGTCTTCAGTTGTGATATAAGATTGTTTCCAAGCTGCTGCATACATCTGCTGCCATAGAGGCCAAAATTATTTCTCACAAGAAAATTCAGTGTAGGGCAAGGAGATTAATTTTAGTACTGCAGAAGCTTGGCTAATCTGGGATTTACCTTTTCCTACTGGAATATTTAACTTCAAGACTGAAATACATGAAACTTAGCCAGGACAAACAATGCTAAACTCAGGAGCACTTGGCTGTGTTTTATAGTGCATTCATCACTGCACCCTCGCTAACCTCACTTGAGTACCATGAGCCCATATATAAAGAAATCTAAAAATAATAATAGTAAACTGTATCAATGTCTGCATTCATGTGGAAGAACACATAAACAATGGGGGGTTTTTTTACTTTTAAAATGACAAATCTTCTTGCATATTTTCATAAAAAATCTTGGTGTCCAGCAGCACTGTAGTTTCTCTGTCCAACAGCAACAGTGTAGTACAGATGATACAAGGTCTCTGCAATAATCTGCTCACCAGACCACATTTTCAAGCCTGGGATTGCTTCTAGACTGCAAGGCTGGAAAACAGAATGGAAAGTCTATTTGGGAAAAAACAGCTGTGTATCTTATGTGCCAATGAGGCGTGAATGGCTAATAGAGAACAGAAAAACCTTTAAGATCTTGAAAAGCAGAGTAAATAAACTTGGGCTCTTCACTGCTTCAGTCTTTGCTTTCTTTTACCTGCCATCACAGTGGAAAGCATGGCAGGCATCGCCCTGCACCTCCTGGTCCCCAGGCACCTCCTCAGCCATTAATATGTTGTGGCTGTGCATGTGACTTTCAGTAATGCTGCTTACATATTTAAAATCCATGCCTAAATGGTTTTAGTTGGCACTGAGTTGTGATCATCTGAGATTCTTGGAATCATGGCAGAAAACTAGATTAGCAAGTTTTTCTCAAATGCAGCGACTTGTACAATCCATTATCCATTTGTAGCCAGATCCTTGTACAGACAAGCAGTTCAGCAGAGAACAAAAACAAAGATGCTTTGACCTTGAGCTGTCACTGCTCTGTGGAGCCTTTTAGAGCCATATAATGGAACTTCTAATCATGGGCTAAACTGGAAGGGATGTGTTTGTTGTCTACCCACCATATATAAGTGTAAGTGTCACTCCCTTTGAAGAAGAACACCATAAGCTCCTCATGGCAGGCTCTGTAAGACTCAGGGACATCGTTCTTGCCCCTTCAGTTAGCCACTCTATCATCTCCACATCTGTGGTTGCCCTGGTGGACTGTCAGACTCCAGTTCAGCTGAGAGCAGTTGGGGAGCTTGTCAGGAGCTTCTCACCTGCACAGCAGCTCTTCTCCCCATGCAAGAGCGACCAAAGCCTTGCGGTCTGTGCGGGGGGCAGGGGAAGGTGAGGGCTAGGAGAGGAACAGAAGGACTCTAAGAGCAGGCTCTTGCTGCCTTCACTAAAGATGCTGACACGAATCCGAACGGATGACGTGCTGTGAAATGCAAACATGGTCAGCCTGGGGCAGAGGTGAAGGCCAGAAATGCGCAATAGCTGGTGACCGTGGTGTGGTGGGGGAGAGGTGGCTGCAGGCAGGCAGAGCAGCTGTGCACAGTCCAGGTTTCTGCATTGTCCTCATTGTGTCTGCCCTAGATGCCACCTCCCCAGTGAGATACAGGAAAAGTCACTGTCCTAGTACTTCTGAAGATTTCTTCTTCCAGTCCCTCCCCATAGCTTCTGGGGTGACTAAGCTACAATACTCATACTGTAACATTAAAAGGCAATTTTAAAGTGACTAAAATCTTTACAAAATTTAACTTGTGTAATATTTCTGCAACAAGTGCTGCCACTGCATTAGTCTTCAACCCAGTAACTCTTTCTCACTAAGAAACTTGGGTGATAGTGTGATAAAACCTCCCTGCATGCAGCAATTTCAGTTTAATTCTCAATATGAGCATAGTAAACCGTGCTTACAGTCTAAGTACTTAAAGTTCCATTGTGACTATATGCCTTTCCTGTGCTCAATATCTAATTAACCTGTGCACAGCCATTTGGTTTTTTTCCTTCATGTTTTATGACAAGGCGAATAGCAATCCATTCTCCAAATGGCAAACAGTGCCCACCTCAGCAGGAGCACAGAAACTTGTGGACCCCTGTCATCACAGTGCCTCACCTGCACCTGCCTTCCTCTGGGGGAGAGGGTCATTTACACCGGACTGTTGTGTCAAACTGCTCCTATTCCCACTTTGTGTTGTTCGGAATCACTGATCTAAACAAAAAGAGCCAGGATTTTCCCACTTCCTTCTCATGTCACAGCGCTATCAAGAGCTGCCATGCATGGAAATGCATCTGGAGAACGCTTCTTATTCCCTGGCAGGACTCAATAGTTTAAATCATTTCCTAGTGCCATGTATAACATCAATCTTAATGTAAATGTTGAATAAAATATCTTATTCCTAGCAAATGAATGTTCAAAGGTTGAAATCCTCTGCCATGCAGAGGGCTATGGCCAATGCTATATTTTGTGAACACAGAACCTGTTCTTAAATTACTAGAACAAAATCCCTGTTTAGATGTCCTAATCCTCTAACTCTTTCTACAGCATTAGTCCTGGCAAGCTCTTGAAGTGTATTTACACTTTGCCATTCATGGCAAAGCCTTATTCCTCAAGGCTGAGCTTCCTCAGGTATCAAAATGCATGAGGCATTTCAGGGGGGCAAGAATCCTGCTGCAGCATCAGGTGGGTTTTAGTCCCCATTCTCCTTTCCTCTTCCACCATAGCATCGTGCTGTGTTCCTGTGCAGCAATCTCTTTCACATTTAGAGGATGAGCTAACCTATAGGCAGCTGCCACAGGGTAAGAAGGGAGGAAGTTTAGGCTGAGAGCTAAACAACTGCTTCTGGAACAGGAGGACAGAGACAGACTGAACCCGATGGAATTAGAGCTGGATATTTCCCTGTCACAGGGGTTTTTATCATGCCTCACCCTAACTGTGCGTTTCTCTAACAGGTACAAGGAGCTTTGAAGAGGCAATGGACACAGTACAAAACTCAGTGGGGCCAAAGGCGCCGAGAGCACTGTTCCACTCGATCTACCTCCTACACTGCCACATCGATCACAGAGGTTCCTGTTTACCTGTACCCTCATGACGCCAACAATGAACAGTTAAATGGAAGATATGTAGAGGACTCCGAACTTGTTGCATTAAAATCTGGAGAGACATCTGCCTAGCTCAGCACCAGCCATTGCAAACACATCGTTTCATGGTCTGCTTGTGAAAAAATTGGGGACAAGGGTGGGAGTGTGGAAATCCAAGATGCTGTGTCAGAGTGCAGGCCCAGGTGGAAGGACACATCCTATTTAAACCACATCAACCTCTGACAGCAACGATGTAGAGGGAGTGTGATGCAGACCTGGAAAAGCATTTCTTCCTGTGCACTGCAACAGGGAGTGAACGTGGACCTGCCCACCAGGCTGTGTAATCTCCACAACTCCTGATACCAGCTGTGTGAAGTGACCATCTGACATCTGTAACAACCCCAGGTAGCCTATAGCAAATAGGGAAGAAAGAATCAATATGTGGCAATTGGAAACTTCTGGCACTTTTTGCTTTTGGTACTTTTCCTTAACACTAGATTTTAAACCATCAACTTTCACAAAGTGTAACTGACTTGGAGTCCTTTATTTTTCCCTTTTAATGAGCTTGATGACTGCTTAAAAGATTTCACACATTGCAAGACAAATCAAACATATGAACAGCAGAAAGTCATTCCAAAGTATTGAAATCTTGATGCTTTCCAAAGAATGCCACAAAATATTACCATCCCCAAAGGATACCCCAAAATATTATCTTCCCATTAGCAGGTGCATAAAGCAAATTAAGGTGAAATAGTCATTGCATACCAAGATCTCAAATACCCTCAGAGAAACAGATCAATTCTTCAGGCTTAATGACACAAGTCCTAAAGGCATCTCAAAATAGATTTCATTTAATGGTACTGGTAGTTCAGGAATATTTGTTTAATAGGAAAAATTGTTACCCTTCTACTCTGCCCAGAAATTCATCATTAAGACACAATTCTCTCACTCTGAATGAACTGCAATATTTGTTTGGAAACTATGGTTTTATTTAATAGACATTCTGAGATGAATGCTAGTGTTTGTCTCTGTTATAAAATTCTGATTGTGGCAGTTAATTTTCCCATGAAAGAAATCGGAAACTAATGTCTTAACACAGGAAGCATCTACTTTTAGAATCTTATTCCTTTCCTGAGTTCCTAATCATTAGATATTCCTGCCAAAAACCTTTATAATCTATTTCAGTTTCTATTGAAATTAGCAGAAAAACCCCTGTTAACTTAGATGAGCAATGAACAATTCTCTTCAGTGTTCAGGAATGAGATATGCAATACAGTTCAATGTATACTTCAAAAACACAAGGCCATTTCCTCCACAGAGATTTAAAACCATTTTTAAATATTGTGTCCAGCCAGGCTGGTTTTCCTCCCCTGACACAACCAGACCCTAAGCTTTACTCTCAATTTGTAGATTTTAAATGGAGATATAATGTACATGTCTACATTAGTCAGCATCTCACTGGAAAAGTCCCTTCCAGGCCTGAGTTCATGAGGAACGCACTATGTAAACCCAGCACTGTGAGAAGGGCCCAGATTCCCACTATCCATATGTGCGTCAATGCCTGGCAGGGAAGGGAGCTGCTCTGTGTTCACCACCAGCACCCGCACCAGCTGTGCACCACAGCACGTTGTCCCCAGGGCGAGGAGGGAGCTGCCGGCTCTGCCACCGTGGAACAAAAGAGGAGCTGGGGAACAAGAAGGGATTGTCTGCTGGTGCTGCAGATCATCACATGGTCAATCCAGCAGAACATTTACAAGAAAATACCATCACGTGTGTTTGTTCAAGCCACATACTTATTTTTCAGACTTCAAGGAATACAAAGACAGTTATTTTTTCAAACGAGTATTTCTCATCTTGCTATTTCTGCTTTCACCAGTGAACAATAGGAAATGGAGGAGTCAGTTGTTAAAGACAATAAAGTGGCTCTGCTATGAATCTGTATTATCCTGAACGGCTTTGGGGCACACTGCACTTCCCAGGAGTGCTGCAGAAGGCATTCTTGGTTTTTAAAGACACAAATGAGCTGATTGTAAAAGAAGTGTGCAAAATATAGGCAGTTTAATAATGAACATGTTGGTTTTAATAATGTACATGTTTACAACATGCAAGTGCAAGTTGTTTCACAGTCAGTTATGTTCATGTGGATGTACAAAATGGAAATGCTTTGCCATTATATTGATTGTTTTCTTTCTTCGCTAATGATATTTTCTTGCTCTGTTTAGTAGAGTGCTCTGAAAAGTCAAATTTGGGATCTGAGGTTTAGGATTTTGTTTGCAGCTTCAGTGTGTTTGTGTCAGTCTTTATGGAAGCTTTGGTTTCAGTCAAAGGATGATGATTTGCAGCCACAAAAAATTTGGTCTAACATACATACTGAGTTTAGGGCTATCATCACACTTGGGTTTTGTAGGAAAGGCTGAGTTTTAAAGATACTTACTGAGTAATTTCTAATCAAAATAATTTCCAGTGGGAAATGCTGTTTTTCTTCATCTCAAGATGGTTTGAAATGTCATCATTGCACATATAAAGTACATTTCATTCTCTGTTTTATAAATAGCACCATACACTAGTGACAGTAATATTGGGAATGCTGATACAATCTCAATAAATCCAGTTATGAAAGTAGAGTGGTTTGACTCTAATACATTTCACAAGAACAGCAGAAACACGTAATTAATGTATCAGTGTATCAAAAAGTAGGGAGGGAGCTGACACTTGAATCCGTGGATTCAAAGTGTACTTTAAGATGAAACCAACCTTACATTTATCACCTCTACAGTATCTGTTTCCTCTTAAACACCACACCCAACACATGAAAATCCAGTTTAGTGAGAATTTGCTCTGGCAGAAGGTTTTGCGTGGTTGCTCTGAGCAACCAAATGTATCAGGAAGATAGATTTAGATGGATGCTGGTTGTTATTCTTTATGAAATACAGAAACACATCACAAATTGAAATAATTTTTGTGGCATAGGATGTTGAAAGAAAGACCTGATTTTTATTTTATTTACTTAATAAATATATTTTATCTGAAATAAAACAGCAACAAAAGGAGAACAGACAATTTTCTCTGTATTAAATTCTTAGCAAATACGCTACCCTAATTAAAACACTACAGAGTGCTCATGTAGCAAAATAACTCTGCTTTGCTATAAGAAAAATGCTGCAAATGTGGTGAATTTGTGTTCTCTTCTCCCATCCTTTGCCAGCCTGAATAAACAAAATCTGAGCAGACTTCCAAAGATGGAAATCTGAAGCACTGAAAATGTAAAGGTACCTACATTTCCACTGCTTGGAATTTTAAGTTTGGTGTGTCTTTATGAAGCTAAATACTGCTCAAAAATATGAGGATTTGTAACCTAAAAGTCATTTGCATTGAAAGAGTGGTTGATCCCAAAACAGTGAGATTCTGCAGTGTGAACATAACCTCTCTGCCCTCTACAGAACTTTTCATGTACTTCCAGATGGATCCCAAATCTGTATTTAAGAACCTCTTTATTGAGCATTCAGAGCATAACTGAAAGAATAAATTAATTTTCAGCATCACAAATACAGATCAGTATGTTGCCTTCGTCCAAATAAAGGACAGCTGTTTGAACCGGTGAAATCGAGGGCTGAGAAGGCTCCCATTGCTGAGCACGTCATACAGCTGCAGGAAAAGGAAGCACTGTGGTAAAATGACTAACCAGGGTGTGCTATTGTGAGTCTCGGGAAACACAAATTGGCACAGTCAGCACCAGGGATGATTTAGGCCTGGGTCACCTGCCTTGGCATAGGGACCATTTAGATGACACGCTGAATTCCTGTCAAAACTTATTTTCTGTGATTTCATAGCAGCAAGGATGGGTGCTATGCTCTGCTGGGGCAGGAAGGTGCTTATACGCCATTTAAGATTTTCTTCATAATCAAACTTCAGGACCTCACAAGCCTATCTTTAAAAGAAACAATTATCTTCAGCCAATTTTTAAAGGACATCAGCACTGATTTTAAGAATCTGGTCCTTCTTCTCTCACTGCAAGCAAAATCAACTTTGAGAAGTGACCAGACTACAGGAAGTTACTTTGTGCAATGTGCAATGTGTGCTGATGTGTGACTACATGCAAATCCCCCCATTCCCAAGTACTGGTGGTATTAGTTTGTATAATATGGTCAAATAGATACAGCTCCTTCCCTCATATGCTTTGCATTTTTCTCCCCCTCAGTATCACCACCATAAGAAGTGTTTATTTCCCAATCTGTGCATTTTACACATTTTCAGGAGAAACATTTTTCCTGTACAGTTTGCAACTTATGTTGACTTGCTCTTGGTCCAAGATGTACTCACAAAAATCAGACTGGAAAATGTGCGTTTTGATCCAAACCAGATTATAGAATTCAGGTGCTTGGCCCACACTGTTTTTTAAAAACTACCCACTGGAATTATGGAAATGGTGCGTGCAGATTTAAAGCTAAGTTAAGGATAAAAGTCTGAGCACACAAACCAAGTATCTTTAGAAGCAGAGTAACATTACCCTTCTACTTTTGAGAGAAAACAATCCTGTTATTTAAAAAAAAATTAAAAACAAAAAAAATAGAAAAAAATCTAAAAAGATCTTGAGAAATTGATAGTTATACAAAAGGCATCAAAAAACCAACCATCTGGAAAGCCTAGATGGCATACATACATACGAATATATGGACGGTGAATTATTATAAGAGCTGTGTTCAGGTAGAAAGCAACCTGTTATCCCAAAATGCACAAAATCTAAGTCATGAGTGGGAGACACTGCAGGCAGAGAAGATTGTAGCCTCCATTAAGTGCCTTAATGCCTTCCAGGGACTCCATATGGAACACAGACAACCAAGGTCATCCATCATCCCACTCCCATACCAGGTGTGTTCATGATGGGAATGATGTGATCAGAGGCATTGGCTGCACTGCATTTCTTGTCTTTATAAACCAACACTGAACTGATGAAAGGGGCCGACTGGGAGGTGAGCAGGAGCAATCTCTTCCCCACCTGCCTGGTAATGCTGCGTTATCTCTCTAGCATAAGACCCACTGCTGTGGAGAAGACTGACCTTTGACCAGGCAGCGCCAGGTATGGAAAACCTTTTAATTTCACTTTACCCTATGTAACACAGCAGTAAATCTGACTGACTTCAACAGTGTGGCTAAAGGCTATACTTCTTCCTCTCCAATTTTAGAGGTTATCTAAATACCAAACAAACACTGAAAATGCTGAGTGTGACACAGCATCACCTGCATATCTGACATCAAAATCCCAGTTCATCTGTATTATGCTACATATAGACTCCTTAAGGTAACAAGATACTATTTTCATATTTGCCTGAGGTTTTTTAGTAAAATGTTTGATCTCTGTTAGCACCATGTTTATATGTGTTACATGTATTTGACAAACTTTACAGATTACTTGGCCACTGACATATATTTTACTTGTTACATTTATAGGTACAGTTGCTTATATGAAAGGCTTAGCATACAAGAGCTTTCAGAAGATCAAAATAAAAAGAACACAAAAGACCCTCCCAGTTCATGCTGACCACATAGAAAAACCTGAGAGGTGGAAACCCCTTGTATCAAACTTTCCTCTCGTCTCCTAATTATTTGTTTAGTTTTGAGCAAAGAAGGCCAACACACCTCAGTCCAGACAGCAGCACAAGGCTGATCAGCACTATGTTGTATGAATAGGCATTTCTGGGAGGTACACAAGGAGATGTGCAGCTTTTCCCACTCATCATTGCAAGGAGATGAACTTCTCCCAGTATGTGTGCACATGCATGCAAGATACCTTCAGGTATATGTACCATCACAATTAACATCCCTGCTAAGAAGGGGTGGGAGAGAGTTCTGCAGAATTTAAACAGTGTGTGAAATAAGATTCATGAAGAAAGGCTGTATCTCAGGTTCAGAGACAGCATTGCCACTGTAGGCTTCCACAGGGAAGGAAGTTACATAGCACGGCCGCCTTTAGGAGTGTCACTCTACGAATGGTCAGAGCCCCTTTTCCAATTGCTGCAGCCTGTGCAGGCAAGTTTAACAAGTTCAGGCCCACAACAAATGAAGAGGAGGTAGCTTAAGAAAAGGTTCTCCTTATTATATTATCCTTCAGGCTTTTTTCTTTTATTATCTTTTGATATATAGCAAATATTTAACTCCCAAGGACCCAGCCACCATGCTCACAATTGCCTCTCCAGAAGAAAGGAGGTGCCCCTCTGGGGAGGCTGCAGCTTTAAACTGGCAGCAGTTTAGAGTCTTCATAAGAATTATGGTGAGAGTGTATGCAACACAAAGTAGCCTTCAATTTTGAAAGAAGAGACTGCAGAGATTTTTCATTTTAACCCTTCGCTGTAAAATTTCTTCCCTATGGGAGATTCCTTGCGAAGTCAGAGTTAGAAAGGATGTGGAAGGACAACAGATCATTCCAGATGTGTCATCACCTACACAGGTACTGCCACATACATGATGAATAGCTTGTCGTGACTTGTCAAGTTTTGGTAAATGCTAAAAAACCCCTCAAAAAAATAGATCATTTTTCTCCTTTGTTGCTATAGTCCACGTATAAGTAATTTGGTATCAATTTTTCTTATACATCAGGATAGCATGAAGAAAGATCTCTGTTTTTCAGGCATTTGTTTCACGTTACACAAGTATTAGCACTCTTCAGTGCAGAATGGTGCATCAGTTACCAACAATGCACTTCAGCAAAAGAAACGAATGCAATCAGGACAAAGAAACAAAATAAATATATTTGATAATCAGCATATACAGTCTTTGTAAATTAGCAGTGTACCTCCAGTAATCAAAACACATACAAAAAAATCTGGGTATAATTTAAACAATTCCTTGACTACATAAGAAGTTTTCATGTTTCTGTAATTTAGATAGATATGTGTCTAGATAGAATATTGCTGTATGTTCATGGCAGGAGAGTTTTATGCAATTAAATTTTATTGGATGATGTTTGAAATGCATGGTTCACAGAATTGAAAAGGCTTGAAAATGTAGTAAGGCTTTGCATGTTGGCAAATCTGAGGCACAATCGTAAGCACAAATTCATTGCTCGTAATTGATATGAATGAAAACACAGTTATAATTGAATTATCTCTTTCTTTTTATACAAACCAATAAATTAATTGTCTGCTTTAGTATTTGCTATATGTGTTTTTATGGCATAAAAAATACCCTGATGATTACTTGCACCAGGAGATGTATATTTTTGATTGTAAATCAGTTGTTCTGCTGCCTTGTGGGCTGTACATAAGCTGCACTTTGCTCTAAGTGCACCACAAGTAGAAAACCTTCTTACAAAGAAATGCTGACCAAAGACGTGAGTGAAGTCTCAACCTAACTGAAATCAAAAGTATCAGTTTAATTATTTTTGTGGTAACAAGGATTTCATCCTTTACAGATTCTGTTTTCCCAGTGTTAATGGCTATGGATGGATCAGGGAAAGGGGTGCTTGTTGCTGCCTCTGTAACACCCATGCCACCCACAGGGGCTGCAAACAGGTGGGGGCTGCTCTTGTCTTTTCAGATCGTTCCCCCTAAAGAGCTGTGGAGGTTGATCAGAGAGCAAGGCTGGAGGGAACAATACAGAAGTCAGCCTTGCTCTGACATTTCCTTTCACAGCAGATACAGGAAGACGTAGATCTGGAAAGGGTTTTCAGATGCTTGGGAAAGCTTGGTCTGCTCCAGCCCTTGGGTCAGGCAGTGCCTGGTGGGATCTGTGTTGAGCTGAGTGCCAGTCAATCACCCTTTCTTAGTTTATTTTACATGTTGCACAGCAGTGGATTAGATGCATTTTCTTTGGTGTAGAACTGAATGTTTGGGAAATTTTGGCTTTGCGAGAGGCTTCTATTTTTCCAATAAAGTCAGACTCATTCTAAAACTGTTGGAATGTCTTCTTCTCTTAAGATGTTCTGATATAAATGAATACCAAACCACTGATTCTTAAACAGTTGAATACCTTTCACTCCATCAAAGCTTTCTTAAAATCTCTAACAGCTATGAGCTAGTAGAATAATAGCATTAAGTGTCACAGAAATACCTACTGAAATCAAGCAAAAACCTGTGGTTAGGGCACTGGACTGCACGGACTCAGCAGACGTATGTTTGGGCCATGTCCCTGCCACAGACTTACTATGTGGTCCTGACAAAATGATTGCTAACCAAGTGCCAGACTCACTGAATCTGCTGAAACTTCCACTGACAGATTTAGGTGCCTACACCCAAAATTGAGACTTTTCCTCCAAGCATGTTTTCACTGATGAAAACTCCCAGCCTGTCAGACCATTTTATTGTTGTCATAGGTTATAGTGTAAAATGGATTCCCAAAAAAAGTATTCTTTTACCATTTTCATGAACTGCTGAGGCCAGGTGGGGGTGCTCTCTGCCTGCTCCTGCTCCTCCTCCTTCTCCCCGCCTCCTCCTCCTGGATTATCTCCTGTGAATGGCCCATTAAGGCTTTGCCCTATGACTCACCATCCCATTGTGAGATGCTCCGCCCAGGGGGGAGGAACCAAGCATTCCCACCAGGTTAAAGTCTGGGTTTCAGAGCAGCAAAGAGAGTGCTTTTTTCCTCCACTGGACTCCCAGAGGAACAGAGCTCCCTAACCACCACCAGATCTCCAGAGAAGGACCAGATCTTTCTGCAGGATCACTGTCTTCAACAGAACTACTTCAAGGAGAACTGCAGCTGTCATCAAACCGGACTGCTACCCCCACCCTGCCTGGCAGGGTGCCAGGTCATACCCTAACTGCTAGCTTAAACCAGGTTTTTTTTGTATCATTGTTTTGTTATATGTATATATATTTATATATATTTTAGTAAAGGAACTGTTATTCCTATCCCCCATATCTCTGCCTGGAAGCCTCTTAATTTCAAAATTATAAAATTTGGAGGGAGGGGAGTTGCATTTTCCCATTCCAAGGGAGGCTGCTGCCTTCCTTAGGCAGACACCTGTCTTTTAAACCAAGACAATTGTAGATGCATCTAAACTGTCTCTAAGTCCTAATCAATGTTCCCATAAAGGTCAGCAGGGAAAAGCTGTCCCTTCATAGCTGCAAACAACATATTCCTGACTGACCTGGGTTTCTGCTTTCTGATGGGATTTTTGTACCAAAATCTCCTCCTTTGCCATAGTGCTCACTCATGAGCACTAATTAGTTTCTTCCCTCTGGTTAGTGGATTTTTTTAAATATTTAAAACATATTAAAGAGTTAGAAGGAAATATGTTCAACAATTTCTTCTGAAAGAGCCCTGATTTAGAGAACCCTCTAGCATGCCCTGTCGTAGAGACTACCCACATACATATATTTATACATTAGCATATAATGCAAAATACCCACATAGACTCCGCACCTGTAGTTCCAGTCATCTGACTGGGGTTTCAGTGATGCAATTTCAAATGTTGCTGGGCAGGGGGGTGGTTCAGTTTCTATACCTGATGCAATGTTCCAGCAACTCATTTGCTGAAAGGTGGCTAAAAGGCTGAGGCATAGCTGATACACTGCACAGATGTAGCCTGGATATATTGCACGTATTTTTATATGTCCGTGTAGCTGAGACAGCTGAACCCTTCTCCATGAATAAGGTCCATCTCCATATAAATGTTAAAAAACAAAAATCAAAAGAGTACATCAAATGCATGTAACACATACAGCATTATCTGCAGGCTTTGCTAGCAAGATGTTCATTTTCTCCATTTCTGCTGTAAAATTGCCTCTTTCTGGTCAACAAGACAATTTCTCCTGTGCCTACCACCAGTGACAAATTTACCAAGAAAGTTAAAATCTCCTTTGTGTCAGGATGACCTGATGAATACACCTCTGTTTGTACAAGGGCAAAATGGACATAGGCAAGGAATTCCTGCCCTGTGTGTGAAATGTCAGTAGTCCTCAGAAAGACAAAATCCAAATGGCCTTTCCCAGACTGGTTCACTAATATCAAAAATATCAGCTCTTCAGCAGAATTTAATTTGGGCAGAGGTGTTTGTCAGTCTTCCAGGAGAGAGCTCCTTCTGGAGCAACATTTCACATTAGATGAAGCACCACCAATTAGCAATGTAGTCAACTAACATTAGGCAATTCTACGTGCATGGGGCACTGTGGTGTTCAAATGTATCTTAAGAATATTTTCATTCAGCCAAGTCACAAAACCTTTCAGTGGCTCTTCCCAAATATAGTTGCATTTGTTATTTTGCTCAGTGAATTAAAAAGCTCCTCAGGAAAATCTGGACCATTGCTACCCATCAGATTCATTCACTGGTCTGACAAATGTATTTCACAAATACATGGGGTTTTGGCATCAAGTATGTATCTATTTAATGGAACCTTCTGTACCTAAACAACATCTGCAAGGAAATAGGGGGGAAAGCTTTTTATTTTCATATTCCTTGGGCAAATTACAAGACTAAAGGACTTCCATTCACAGTTACACATTATCTGTCTTAGAAACAGAAGTCTTCCTCATCTGGGGGACAATGGCCCAAAAGAGACCTGAGTGTCTGTTCTGGGAGGTGTTTAAGGACATTAGACAAACAAAGTCCGGTCTGATAGACAAGTACCAAACTCTTGTCTTTGATAATACTGTGATAAAAACTAATTGCTTGTTAACAATATTCCATTTTCAGTGTGGGAACTCTCCTCCAACTCTTCAGACACTTACTTTACTTCTGGAGGGGTGCTTATTTCTCCTGGTAGCAAAGCACTCATTGCCCATCCAAACAGATTTTATCCCCATGGATACTTTTCCATAATGTTGCTTGAAGTTCTGAACTGGAATGCAGAATAATGGTGTGTGTCAATGCAGTTTAAAAGCAACAGCCAAAAATGATTGCTCCATTTACAAATCGAAAGCCACTCTGTTTCACACAGAATTTTGTACATTCTCTGCTGTTTTCAGATATTGCTCAGAGATTCTTCTCTGCATGGCTCTTGAGTGTGAATGGATTTTGTAATGACAAAATACCCCTACCAAACATTTTTGCTCATATGAATTTCAAGGACATAGTTAAGGAATGGTTTGTGTTCAGACTGTATGACACTGATATTTAGAATGGACGTGAAGTCTTTCAGCAACAGAGAAAGCCTAGCTATTCAAAGGTGTTTTGGTACCATGGATTTCTAAAATTCATTTAAGGATGGTCTCAATCTTAGAAAATTTTCCCTCTGCCTCTGGGAGGTCAAATGTGTGTACTCTTAGTTGTTCTGTTAAGTATCACACAATTTCACGATGCCACGTGGCACTGCTTGAAAAGGTTATCAACATTATGTCAGAGTAATAATCTCCAAACCAAGACTCTGGTCATTAATGGTGTAGGAGCAAGGCAGTGAATGCTTCTGCAAGTCTAAATTTAACCGCCCAAATAATCTGCCATAGCAAGATGTATTCATAATAGATCCATACTTCTAATGTAACTGCAGCCATTGCCCACTGCCCCCATATAGCCACCTTTTTTCCTAAAAGCCTAAACTATTCCTTTTCATGAAAGCCTTGAAAAATTCCCACTGCTTCATACTGGAAAGCCTCCATCCTTTTGCCATTCTCTGGTTAATTTAACATGAAATGGATGGGACATTCTGACTCTGATGGAAAGTGTGGTTTTTTTCCTTTGCTGGCAAGAAACCCAGTAGTAAAAGTTTTGGTTAATGTCTATCAGCTTTCTTTAGGTTTGGAGTCCATCTCCACCGTTTTTGTGTTGTGAGAGATTCAGAATAGACATGGACTAAGAGCAATTTTCCTGCACTTTTCTATTTTCTCAAAACCAAGTTGTGCTGGATGTAGCACCTTGGAAAATATATCTGAAATCAACAGAGTTTTGTTATTTTTTTTGCACTTCAAAAAACACAGCTCACTGGATTCCTTAGGAAACGTACCTGATTAAAGCCAAGTTTCAGTGTGGTCAAATTAGAAGCAGCTGAAATATTAAACCTAAATTTCCAAGATGGAAACTACAGTAAGCAAAATACAATGCTGCAGTCGATACTAAGAAGAAACTGGGATTAAAGAGGAGCCACGATGCACTGTGGTAGTAGAATATATGTATGCTAGTTGCATTTCTGCACAGAATTCAAAATGCAAAATTCATACCAGAATCACACCTCAGACATTTTTCTTACAGAATAATTTTTCATTTCCTCATCTCTATCTTTAAGTAAACTTTCATTCTCATTCTAATTCTCTGCTACAACTGACTCTCTCAAAATGTGGTTTGAAAGTGCCGGGATTTCCGGAGGCCTCGTACTTGAGTACAGGGTCACCTCACTCCTCGGATTCTTCCTGAGAGCATGTTCCTATTAGCCTCGTTCTTCTTCTGACATTGAAAGAAGGTGTTGATAGTGGAGGAAATGTGTCTCCCTGTTGGCTCGGTTCTGGTTTCAGGTCCTCACTGCCCTAAGGGAAGGGTTGGGTTGGGATTGTTATTTCTTCACTGGTGATGGTTCTGGTCTTACACAGCTTTAGGGCAATACGTGAAAGGCAAAAAGTTTCCCTCACAGCCCCAAACAACACAGATTAGAGTCACTAGGCCAAAAAAAAAGAAAAAAAAAAAGCTGGGGATGTATACTAAATCCCTGCAAGCTACAAGTTTCCTCTAGAGATGGTATATGCTCCTTTAATTACAGAATTACAAAAGAAAGAAACTCTATTGCAAACAACTTTTCTAGCTTTTCTAGCTCTAAAATATACGCTGTGGGGCAGCATATTATGTGTTATGAGGTTGCTTCCTTTCCTAGCCTTGGAAGAGTTTCATAAAAAGAGCATCAGAGCCCAAGCAGAAGTCATAAGTAATCTCCCTAAAGCTGAGAAAACCTCACTAAGACAGGTACAGAGGGATCTGGAAGGTTATAATTTTTCTGACAATCCAACTGTAACTGAATATATAGGAGGTAACATGTTTGAATTAATCTATCTTTGAAAACACATGGGCTCCAAATGGAGCCTGTTTCCTATATTAAAAAAAAAGAAAAAAAGCCGGGCTAGAAAGCTTTCAAATCCTACTAGCATTGCTGCTGTCTACAGACAATTTGGCTGCATGAAAACAGTGCTGACAAAGCTTGTGCTGTTCTGTTTTTCTTTTGTTTGAGTTAGAAATGTCTCTAAAGGAAACACTTATGTGCATCCAAATTTTTTAGCAGAGTTATTCGTGTTTACTCTCAGCTTAACTGTTTTGGTTTTGGTCTTTCTACTGATGGCCAGTAGGAACAGAAAATTGTGAAATTTGCTGTACTCTTCCCAAACATGAGACTCACAGAGTCCTTCACTGCAGATCTTTCAGGTTCTGTCTAAGCTGCGATTAAGACAATTATAATCTTTATTATGATTATTACTTATTTAAGGGTTTTCATTCCCAAAGGTCCTAGGCAATGGCTAAAAGTGCTGTTACCTGGGTACTACAAGGCAAAGACAAGAGGAGAGTCTGTTGTATGAAGAGCGCAGGAGTCTGCCCACAGACACTGTTTTCAGAGCACATGCAGAAATTACACAGGGCAGGTGAGCAAAGGGCTGATGCCTGGGCATGGGCTACTTCCTACTCTGAGGAATTTAGCCGGCAAAGCGCAGGAGCAATGCAAGTAAAAAAAAAAGGATGTGTTTTGTTATAAATAAATGTATCTTTACTTGTGTGTGTGCCTCTTAAGGGCTGAACAAATTTCACGGAGGCCCCATGTAAGCTATTCTCTACATGCACCCCAGTGTTAATGGATGTCAGGAACCTGCTGTGTTTGGAGCAGGCAAAGAAACCCAGAGGCAATTAGGCTGCTATGCAGCCAACTATCCTCAGAATGAACAAACAGGTTTGGGTTGACTAAAATGGTATTTCGATGTAATGAAGTTTTTTTGACAATAACTATTTTAGGAGAGGTTTGTTTGTTTGTTTGTTTTTGTTGGTTTTGTTTGGGGCTGTTCTTACTTGTTCTGCATCNTTTGTGTTATATTAGTCCACCCTCCTCTTAGGCAAGATTTCTTATCTAGAAATAACATCATTTGTTAATATGCAGATTAAAGCATAATTATATGCTTATATATATATTTTATATATATATAATATATATATAATATATATATTATAAGCATATATTATAATTATAAAAGTACCTGAAGTGCTTCCTCTCCTTTCTCTACATGTTAGATAGCGATTTCTACACATTAAGTTTGAATCGTAGAAATTTGACTATTTTCCCTAACTAGAAATAAATAAACAGATAAATTTCANGTCTGCCCACAGACACTGTTTTCAGAGCACATGCAGAAATTACACAGGGCAGGTGAGCAAAGGGCTGATGCCTGGGCATGGGCTACTTCCTACTCTGAGGAATTTAGCCGGCAAAGCGCAGGAGCAATGCAAGTAAAAAAAAAAGGATGTGTTTTGTTATAAATAAATGTATCTTTACTTGTAAGTGTGTGTGCCTCTTAAGGGTTGAACAAATTTCACAGAGGCCCCATGTAAGCTATTCTCTACATGCACCCCAGTGTTAATGGATGTCAGGAACCTGCTGTGTTTGGAGCAGGCAAAGAAACCCAGAGGCAATTAGGCTGCTATGCAGCCAACTATCCTCAGAATGAACAACCACGTTTGGGTTGACTAAAATGGTATTTCGATGTAATGAAGTTTTTTTGACAATAACTATTTTAGGAGAGGTTTGTTTGTTTGTTTGTTTTTGTTGGTTTTGTTTGGGGCTGTTCTTACTTGTTCTGCATCTTGGGATCAAGGAGCTCGGAGCCCCTGCAGTGGAAGGAGAAAAGCCTTACTCGCAGCCACTCCCACCCTGCATGCAGCTTGGGGTTTTCCCACCTGGCATGATTTGATTGACAAAAGCGCCAGCAGAGGTTAACACTTCATTAATATACTCCACATCTTCTTTAGGAAGCATTTTTGTTATTTTCTAAGATCTCTCACTTCCTAATTAATTTCTCTGTCACCTTTCTTTCAAAGTGCCTCAGCCGGGGGAGTATAGTCTTTAATGAATTAAACAACATCTTATTTTTGTCTTAGGGCTCTAGGTATATTGGATATTTAATTCTGGTTTGTGTTATATTAGTCCACCCTCCTCTTAGGCGAGATTTCTTATCTAGAAATAACATCATTTGTTAATATGCAGATTAAAGCATAATTATATGCTTATATATATATTTTATATATATATAATATATATATAATATATATATTATAAGCATATATTATAATTATAAAAGTACCTGAAGTGCTTCCTCTCCTTTCTCTACATGTTAGATAGCCATTTCTACACATCAAGTTTGAATCGTAGAAATTTGACTATTTTCCCTAACTAGAAATAAATAAACAGATAAATTTCACACTCCAAAAATGATTTTTTTTTTTTCCTTTATCTATCTCAGCCATTTGATAGATTTGGTTGAGGACAGTGTGGTGACGAGATGGTAAAATGCAATGTGGGAAAGGAGAGGGAAAAGGAAGACCCTGGCATTTGCTTTGCTTCCAGAGAAAATGCAAAATAATTAAACACCTCTTGTGTTTATTTCCTTTGTACTTAATAATGAACTGGTGAACATCTTTCCTCAGTTATGGTCAGGAAGAGGAAAACACACTTCACATCCATAGACCCAAGGGGAATGGCAGCAAGAGAAGAGCTGATTCCACCTGTGAAACAGAAGGTGGGGTCACAGAAGATGAGCGTGGAGAAAAATGCGTGGTAAATTAAAACCTCTGCTTCTTTTAAGGCATTTTGTTTGGTGTTTAATAATCCTCAAGCTCAGCTTTTGAAGATATTTCAAACCCAATTTTTCAGACTACAAAGAGAAAGGGAGTTTCACAGGCTCTCAGCACAGAAAACCCATGTAGCAAAGAGGAAGGGAACACCTGTTATATGGTCATCTGGAAGACAGGGTTATAAATTTAGCACTAAGTACTTGGAAACAGGTTTTTCTCCCTGAAAATGAAATGTGGGTTTTTTCTAAGCTTTTCTTTTAATTTCTTGTCCAGTTGAAAACCCCAGCAAACCACTCATTCTCCATTTCCCACTAGCATGAAGTCTGGACACTGTCTAGGTTGATTTCTAACATAAATGTTCTACGTTTTATGGCAAAAGGCCTCACTCTCCAGAATTTCACTATGACATGAAAACTTCAGCAATTGTTGTAATTACAAATCTCTCAGTTATGCCTTCAAATCTATGATTCCAAACAGTTATGGCTGCCAATCTCAGCAAAATAAGCCTCAGAGATAAAAAACTACTGGTTTCTATAACAGTGATGCACAGGAATTTTACATCCCTGCAACTGATAGCTGAAACAGTGAGGATCTATTAGGACTGAAAGGCTGAGACTCGGTCTGAATGACCCTCTCAATTATCTGCTTGATTGATCAGCTGTCGGCAGTTTGCTGCTGTCTCCATTTTCAGGAGTCTGAGTTAACTGAAACATGTCTCCCTGTAAGAGCCATGTTATAAATTCACTGAAGATTCAGAACAGACTGATAGGACCAAAATTAGTTCAGCTTCCAAGCACTGAAACCAAGGAGACTGTTGGAAGAGCTCTAGAAAGTATTGTTCCCATGTTGCCTAGCTCTCCTTCTGCCAGCTGTGGCTGCCCCCACAGCTGATACATCAATATATCCTTTTCCTTGTCACCATTAAATCAAACTACTATCAATTTCAGGTCTCAGGCTAAGTTGCAAGAACTATCTCTGATTTAGGGACTGCATCCTTTAGGCCTGAAAATTATTGTCAACACTTTAAGTCATACATGGGATAAAAGCGTATTCTATGAATTTTCTGTCTAATGAGGTTCAAGAAAACTGAAGTTATGTATAACCATATTTTTCTTTCAGTCATTTTGCCACAGGTACAAATAACATAAACAAAATATGTAATTTTGGAAATAAAACTGTACATTGTTTAGTATATGCTATAAGAGAATCATATTCTATGAATGTATTTTTAATCATTTTACCAAACTGGAAAACTCTTAGTCCTATGTAAGAAGGCTAATACAATAATTATTTTGGTTATATGGTCCAAATCTCTATAATTTGGAAAATAAATAGTGGCAACTACTCTTATTCAGAAATCTTTCTAAGGAAGCCAATAAACAGTATCCTATCCTTGGTAACAAAACACACAGTATTCACCACAAAAATGTGCTTACCATGAAACTAAACAACAAATGAAAATTCTTGTATGATTTCCTTGTGCAAATAAAAGAAAAATATTTGTGCAGGTCTTGGAAAGGAAGGAACAGGAAGGCTTTTTTTCCAGAAGTTATTTTTGACTTTGGATTACTGCAATTAGAATTCCCAGACTTGGATTTTACCTTAAAAGACCTATAGTTTTCATATGTCAAATTCTCAACAGAGTCTGGGTTGGGTACATCTGCTTTCAAGGGTGTCTTAAGGAAGATACAATATAAATATTGTATTGTATTGTATTGTATTGTATTGTATTGTATTATATATTGTTATGTAATATAATATAATGAAAATTAATACAATGTAATTTTTCAAGATACTATACATGAATATAGTATTATTATGCATTATAGTAACATAATTTGTAATATAGTACAATATGCTATAATTTGGAACAAACATTTGCAAATTCATTGGAAAAAACCCTCATCAAATTCCAGCAAGAATTTCACTTTGGAGAAGGATACCCAGTGAGAGAGCTAGGGTAAGGTAAAGAAGAGAACTGCAGAGTAATTCACCAGCCATGCTACCAAAGGAGAGGAACAGCAGCTGCAATTAAAGTGAGAATCAGGATTTCCTCCAGAATCACAGAATCATAGAATGGCTGGGGTGGGAAGCGACTTTAAAGATCATCTGGTTCCCTCCTCCCTTTCACTAAACCGGGTTGCTTGAGGCCCCATCTAGCCTTGTCACAGTCCCCCAAGCCTCGCTGCCCAAGCAGCTCTCTCAGCAAGCTGGCGACATTCTCAGCAGCTCCCTGCTCAAATCCTGCTTTGCTGCATGTGGGGCAAATATATCCATGAGCAATTTCTGGGCTGCTTCTGAGCAGGTAGAAATAAGCACCAGCACTTTACTTGGTTGCTGAACCCTGGAGGGTTTTACTGCCTTATGTAAGGCCTCTGGCTACCATCAGGGAAAAGTATCACAAATGAGAATGAGGAGGAAAAAGTCTGTAAATCTGTATTGCAGTTTTTGTGGGGAAATGAAAACACACATAAAAATTAGAGTATTTTATTTCAAAGCATGGCCTCAAAGTGTTGAGTCAGTAGACCAGGAAGCAGAAGTGTTGTAAAATAATCTGGGATAAATTGCTCATAGAAAAGAAATCCACTTCAAACACATGAAGAATAGAGTTGTGTCCAAGCCACTTTCCCTTTGCCTGTACCCACCTAGGCCTTTGGAGATGAACTTTCTCACTTGGACTCCTGTTTTCCAACAACCTGAGAAAGGATAGAGTGAATATTCCACATGCTTGAGAGGAGATTGTTAGATTAGGATCCAGTATCCACAGCTTTACTGCAATGCATTGAGTTCAGTAAGAGAGGAAAAAAAGCAGCACTTTCGGATAACAGCACTGCAACTGAGATGAAAGTCACGTCTCACAGGAGCTCAAAGCTTCATTACAACAAAGCAGAGCAAGCAGATTCCTGACTAATTCCAACATATGTGAGACTGGGGAGCACAGCTAGCTGGAGGATGGCTGGACTGACTCAGAGCTAGGTATGGAGCTGGAAACACACCCCATCTGATTTGCCAAACATGGCAAAGCAGCTTGCGTGAAATGCTGCACAACCCTCCTAAACTGCTTTATGGTCACAGGCAATTCGGATCAGCTCACTGTGATTTACGAACAAGACAGTTCATCTTTGACTGACATCAGTTGTTCCCATCCCTGCTGACCCATACACATCGTGCCAGCTAGTCCATGGCAAGAGTGAGAGCCTCCAAAATCTGGTGGGAAAGATAGGAAGGGACAGGAAAAACACAGGAAGTCATCTTTGCTGAGACTCAGAGCCCTTAGTCCTACAGGAGAGACACACAGTGTCACACAGGCACATAGAAGTGGTAGTGGTATCTCCTACTTTGGAGATGGGGCTGACAGAAGAAGAAGAAAACGTTTAATCTTTTACCCAGTGGGCTGCAAAGCTGTCCAGAGCAAAGAGGTCCCTTCCTGGGAGTTAGTGAAGTCCAGGAGCCCATTGTGCCACCTCAGCAAAGGTGCTTTCATCTAAGGTTTCAAGGAGTTAGTAATAAAAGTGATAGTCTCTCTGGATTCACAATTCTTACTGTTTAAAATCTCACCCTGCTATTGTAGGTCTTTGCAGCTTTATTGAAGTTGAGAAACACATACTATCTGTTCTCTGAAAGCAGGTAAGAGACATCCTGTCAGTGTAACATCCCCACAGGATCCCAGTGGCTTTTCTCAAAATCTCAAGAAAGCTCTTGGATGCACCTTGAGCAAACACCTCCTCATAAACCTGACAAGGTTTTAGGAGCCAGAGACACAGAGGGCGTTTGGTGCAGTAGTGTGGAGAGAAAACCAGATGGATGAGATGGTCAAACTGTCAGTGCAGGTTTCTACTGCAGACATGGCAAGAATACCCACGCTACCCTTTCTTCAGAAGAATAGGTTTAAATCTGCTTTTTAAATTGTCTGATTTTCTTTTTATCAAAGAGAAGTAGAACATTTGTGCCTGCAAAAAAAATCTTCTGAGGCTATTTAACATTACTTCAAGAGCTCAATTATTCTTAAGAAAATCTTGACAATCTTTCCTCACCATTAAGAGAAATTAACATGTTATCCCTCAAGAAAGAGAGAATGAAAGCAGATATCTAGGCAGAGAGAAACATACACTTTTGGAGGTTTTCTTTGGCCAAACACCAGGGGGGCTTAAGAGTGATGCAAACACAGGAGTCTTACCATGCAGAATTAGCTCCGCTCCTGGCAACACACTTGTGTTCAAAAATCCACTAGATTCAGCACCAAATCCTAGTGTTCATTAGTGTCAGGAAAGAAACAATGATAATAAGAGTTGTGTAACTAGTTCAGTGAAGCTCTTGCTGTGCCAGTTCACTCCCAAAACAGTGACTGTAACTTAAATACCAGATAAAGGAGCAGTCCCTGCTACAGCTGCTTCTGTGGCACTATCCCCTGATGTTTCCTTCTGACCTGTGATCTGCTTAAAGATAACATGGCCATGTTTACCCTCATCTGTAGTCAGGACGACAGGTTTCCCTAAAGCAAAGTGATGGAGGAACATGGGCACCAGAGTGGAGTGGGATAAAGCACCAAGTGGGAATGACACCAGTGAAAAGGGAAAAAATCTCTTTTTTACATCAGCTTTTTATCCAATTGCCCATTTTATTTCTTTCATTTTATTGCTTATATGAGAGGATAATATATTTTCTGGTGCCTATGTAAAAAGCACATCACACCAGGACAAACAGCCTTAATAACTATTCCATAACCAACAGGATAAATGAAAATAGAAGGGCATTTTAAGGACAAGTTATGGCTTTCCCCGAAACTTTGCAAATTTGATATCCTTCACAAAAGTTACCAAGAATAGGGAAAGTTTACTGTCTTTGGATCATTTCTAGATAAACTAAATGACAAGGTGTAGGAAAAATGTTTCAGTTTCCTGACTCTACAATCAGCCAAGTGGACAGACCCTTAGGACTGAAACACCCTGCAAGTGCAGAAATACATTGCATTTGGATCTAATACATCCTTAGGCAAAAATCAGCTTTCCATTTTTCCATTGCCTTCAAAGAACATCTTAACAGGCAGAATGTGACAATATTAATTAATGGGGTGAAGAGAAAAAGCTGTTGATTTTGTCCCCCAGAAATATTCCCAAATGGCTCTGTTACTGAGTCAGTGCAGAATATTATTTCAGACAGTGGTGCAAAGGCCTGGTGTGTTTGCCAGCTCAGATCAAGATTGATGGCTCTAGCAACAAACAGCACAAGGGGACACCTTCCAGCTTCCAGAGCTGTGAAAGCCTGGGAAGGCTGTTCCCTTGGTGCAGCAAGACTGTAAGGAAAAATGATAGAGCTACAATCCTTAAGCTAAATAATATTTCTTTACCTAAAAAACCAAATAAGTAGCTGATGAAAAAGACTTCAATAATCTGAATTGTTCCTTTGAGCACCCACCCAGTTTGGTTCTTCATGCAATGTATCTAAAGCCATGGGTTTGAAAACTGACCCTGCCACTCAAAGATGGTGCTTATTTGATAGTTTGGTTCAGATAAAAAATGTAGTGGCCCTGAAACACTCTTTTTTTTTTTCTGTTTAAAGCTTAGCTAAGCATTTTCCCAAGTGCTTCAATGAAGTGAAGCCCTAATTACTATTTTTCAAAATACACTGGTTGTACTGTAAAATGTGCTAGCTTTTCCTGCCTAGAGGCAAGGGAAAGAAGTTGCTTTTGTTCATGTCCTGAAGTCTTTACTTAGTTCAAGGAGTGACTAAGTCATCCTTGACTTCAGCAGTGGTGTGGGGTGGCCTTTGAGGGTGGGGCACAGCCCATATGGTTCACACAAAATGTTCCCAAAATTAACAGGAAAACAGATTTAATAAAGAGGCAGAGTAAAGACCCCTGGAATTGCCCAAAGACTCACATGGTAAATCTACAGGGACTCTGCTAAAACTATGGACCTTTTTTACAGCGATATTACTCCTGTGAATTTTCTTCATCATCCTATTGTCACAAGATATTTGCTGAAATGAGACAATTTTATTTCATCTGTCTGACATCTGTAGAGCAGAAATGCTGCACAAAAATAAGGAATATAAATCATGCAACTGTCTTCCAGAACTGCTTACCCTAGCAAGTATTTTTTCTATAAAAATGGGTTGAAAGGTTGAAATTTGATGTGAAAAGCAATATTTACTAATTTCATTTTTTCACCATATGATGAAAGGCTTGGAAGGAATAATTATTTTTAAATGTAGGGGAAAAGAAATCTCAGGTGCTTCTAGTTTGTTAAGAGAAATCTTTTACCATTCCTCCTATCTCAGAGCCAAATAATGCATTTTCTAATTTTCCGTTAGATCTGCCTTCCTCTCATTGATTCCATCACTTAAACTGGGAATATCCTAAAAGTGATAATTATTTGCTTATAACTCTTTCCTCCTGAGGGCTGCCATTCAACAGGACAGCCACTCCAGGTTGGACTTAGCTAATGCAGCGAGTCCATTTCTGTGCACATGTGGCCAAAGGAAAATGAGAAGCTGCCTAAAGCCTTGCCTGCGTCTCGGGGCTGATAGAGGACACCCTTCCAACAGGACTGCCTCAAATATGAAATTAATTTTTGTGCCCTTCTTCACAACAGCCATGCCTGATCCAGCAGCACTCCTGTTTGCAAAGGCAGCAGCAGTTTGGGCGGGAACAAGGTGTGACCCCACCTGGTCATGCAGGTGCTGCATCCTCCCTCCCCACAAGTCTGACCTTTATTTGGTCACCTTCCTCTGTGCAATTAAGTAGCACATCGCAGGGCACAGGCTGCTGAGCATGTAACTGTAAAACCTGGGAAAGCAATGTACTTTCCTCTCAGAAATAAATTGTACCATTTGTGGGTCACTTGTGTGTGCAAAAGTGGTTGTTAGTGTCTCACAGAATTATGGCCTTGCACACAGCCACATGACTGGACATTTATCAGTATTTTAACATATATCCAAATAAAAATGTTTACTTGAAAATTCCCCAAAGCCAGACCCTGCTTTCACCAATATGAAGTCCAGGGAAATCTTTCATGGCAGAAGAAGTGGCAGTCAGGGTGAATCTCTGGCCCACTTTGGTCAGTCCCCCATGGCTCCTAGCGAGCACATCACTCCTTTTTCTGCAGGTTAATTTGTCACAGCTGTCACAGCATCACACACAGCATACAGACAGAGGCAAGTTGTTGCCTGACTTTGTCAGGTTGCAGTGTATACAGTCTGATGGCCACCAGCTTTTTAAAATTCATTTTCCTGAGCACGTTTCAACAATTGTTGAAGACAGCCTTAGGATGTACTGTCATAACTCAGTTTTCCCTCCCCTCAGGAACAAACAAAGTGTGGCAATGCAGAAGCAAGCAGTGCCTAGCCTGATAGACTTCATCATACATATTAACCTTGCAAATACAACAGTGAAACTTGAAAAGAAAACAAACATTCAAAGTGATGTTTCTTTACACAGAAAAATAATCCTTCAGTCCTTGCTGAAGAGAATAAAACTCCTCCACTCAGAAGATCTTTCTAAATTACATCATTCTTTCAGATATGCAAGAGGCATATGTGAGATCTATCTTCACCTCACATTAGCTCCCTGTTCACTTTATTTTGTACCTAATCTAAATTAACCACCTAGCTTTCATTCACAGTGAGTGAAGAGAGATTTCTAGAGGTTAGTCATAGCCCCTAACTTCACATGGCTAAAGTTCACATTGACTTTGCCCCTTTTTTTTTTTCCTTATATTACCAGGAGATCAGAATTCATTCCCTCACTCCCTTTAGAAAGCACCAGCCTCAGTTTATGTGGTTTAGGAAGAATTTCTACTCATTCTTATAAAGCAAGATGACTGACTATGCACCTACCCCTCTTTTCATGGACATGGCAAGATATATATCCTTGCCACCTAATTCTGTGTCTCCTTCAGCAACATCTTGTCCTAAAAAGTTAGTCACTTACTCTTTCTCAGTCTTTTGTCTGCTTCCCAGTTGCTATCAATGTATCTGCTCTGTGCGTCTTCTTGCCCTTTCTCTGCTTCTTCTGCCACTTCTGTAGACAGTGATACACACCCAGTAAAATAAACCGACATATAAATTGTCTTTATATTCTGTGTCAGGGTCCTAGAGGAATCTATTCCATCAGCTGCCTAAGCCCCTGCCTACAACTGCATGAAGCTAAGATTCCCATTATTACAGCTATTGCTAAACCAGGCATTTCAGTCCTATGATTTGTCCTGGAAGTCATTTATCACATTTAGCAGCTTCAGTGAAGTGGTTTAAATAATTATCCAATAGTAAAATAGTATTTTAAAAAAGAAAGTCAAAAAAACCTAGGGGGATATAGAGGGATTCAAAAAGTGACAGCAAACATTTTTCAACTGGGCATACACATAGAGGAAGCTATGTTCAGTAGCATACATACTTTGGTCAGCTAAAAATCACAACATCCTGAAATTGCCTTTTAATGATTGGCACATTAAAACAGCATTCATCAAAGATGACAGTAGCATACAGATATGGGTGGATTGAAAACCTTACTGCTAAAGCAGCTTCACAAAAAGGCCTGCGTTTTTTCTGCAAAACCTCCTGTTTGCTTAAATCCAAAACTGAGGTCTAGAAAAAAGAAAGCAAGTCTATTGTTCATTACAAGAGTCATACCTAGCACTAAGTTAGATACCCTGGTGGTCAGGGGTGCTCCTCCAGAAACACATGGATTTTCTGTAGATTCCATGTCCCCCTCTGCCAGGCCCAGTCAGACATCTCAGTTTTGCCGGGGTAACACAAATCTCTCAGATGATGCATTTCATTCACGCCTTTTCAGCCATACGGGTTTTTTTCTTTTCTATCTACAGTTTCATTTTTACAGATTGACCTCAGCCTTCAGTTGCACTGTCGGACATGAAGCATCTCCATTTTATCTCTGTACCCTGTGCCTGTGGTGAAGGGTCCACAGGGCACAATTATGCTCATGGTTCAGAGATGGGCTTGTAGCAGTGTCTACCTAGAAAAGAACTTCCACAAGGTGTTCAAGTGTAAGGTTTACAGCTAGAAATGGTGACTAAGCTGTAGCAAAAGGATGGTATACAAAGAGTGAACTTACTCAACAAGGCTCCCAACATTCTTAGGAACCTCTCTTCCTCCGGAAAAATCTGGGTGGTCACAGTTGTCCCAGCAAAGTACATCCCTTTAATCTGTGTCACACAGTCATCTTTCCATAAGTATTCCCATGTTTGTCCTCTGCTCTGTACTATCCACTTGCTATTGAATCAAGACAAACATCTAAGGTCTTCCATTTTTTCCCCTCAACTTCCTTAACAGATGCTTCTATCTTAGCTGCTCTTCCATTATTTATAACATTGCTGTGAATTACTGGTTTTTACGATTGCTAGTGTTTCTGTGTTGTTGTGTTTTGTAGGCAGCACGACAATTCACTGTTCTCAACACTATAGAAAGGCAAATACAGACAGAAAAGGAGTTCAGGAAATCAGAGAGACAGTTCTGGTCACCATGGCAGGCACTAGTCTTGGCATACAAAGAACTTCCTAAGTTTCTTATGTTTTGAAAATGTCAAAGCAAAGGAAAGAACTTTAAGGAGTGATTTGCAGAAGAGCAGCATGGTCAGCAGGAGGGTCTCATTGGTAAGTCATTTTTCCCCAGACATGAGGCACAGAATAGGAGAAAGCACAATGACTGCCATTTGAAATTCAGTCAATATGAGCAGGACAAACCTAGTTGTGGGCAGGATATAGGCCAGGGTGAACTTCTTGGGCTCAAAGACAAGACAGACAATTCAGATTTGATGTTTTAGAGAACTGGGGTACAGCAAAGGATGGAGAGAGAGAAGTTGCCTGCTCACTGCAGATCCTCCATGCAGCCTTTTGCATATGTAAATGCTGGCAGCAGAGGTAAGGTCTAGGGCAGAGCTGTGCGGGTCTCATTTTGCACCTACCCTGTCCGGACTCACACAGCTACAATGACTGAACTCTGAAGTGAGGATACAGCTCACAGAAAAAACAAGGCAGGCAGTTTCTTGGAGAGCTCTGCTGAAAGGATAAAGGGATTTCATGAAAGGAAAGCCACTGCTGATGTGTTTTGATACAGGTTAGCATGGCTAAAAACTGCACTGGCAGCCCAGTGGTAGGCTGCATGTGGTGATAAGTACTCTCTTGGACATTTCTGCATGCCCCAGTTCTCACACAAGGCTGGTGCTCACTGATGAAATACTTTACAGCCAGAGAAACAGAGCAGTGATCTATGGAAACACCACGTGAAACCAGGGTGAACTCAGCACTGTGGTGGGTAAGCTGGGGAACCACAAAATAACTCAGTGCCTGTGAGCCAGCAAACCTTGCCAGCTCTCACACCACAGTGATTTATGGAGAAGTTTTCTAGAAGTATTTTTCCCCAATATTTAATCATAAAGTAGCCCCGAGGTTTCAAAACCATTCAAAACTCCTGGAAACAGCACTTCCCCTTTTTGGTTATTTTCACTTAGAGTAGCTAAATTCTTACCTAGCAGACTTTCAAATATAGTACCTCAAGGGCAATTCTGTGAGAGTTGGGGGTAATTGGTAGCTCTTAAGCTGTTAATAAGCTTAATACGCCAGAGTCCAGATACACTTTAGCTCATGGAAAAACAACTAGGTTAACTTTGTTAACGTGTAGTCACACTTGTTCTTACCAGTTTATATCAATAAAACATACAAATGTATTTGAACTAGAAAATATTCCACTTTTGAGCTGGGAGAAATTTGCTTTCAACCCAGACTGTCCCTTACCACTTTACTTTTCAGCACACAGTCCTGTAAAGAGAGAGAACATCATAAAATATCAAAATCACAAATATTAGACCTTCCACTGAAGTTACAAGTCTGGCATGAAATTTTCATTTGATTGGCAAGGTAGCAACGAGAAGTCCTCCACACTCTCTTTGAGCTGGTACTTCTAATCCACCAGTGGACTCCCTGTGCATCCAAAAAATGATGGTCACTGTAAAATATCAGAGTTTTGATAGTTGGTGTTAAGTCCTTTTCAAAGAAAATAACCTGTGAATATTACTTCATATTTATGTAGAGGAACTTCTCTTTCTCCATGTGAGGATGGGGCACTCACACCTCTCAGAAACAGGGTATATGTGAATTTTACTGTATGAATCTGGATGAATACTCTTTATTCCATGTCATGAAAATACTGCCTATAGTTCCATTTCACTTCAGACACTGTAACATTTTTTCTTGATTTGGGAACATTTTTCCTTTTAAAAACGTCTGGACATGTAAAGCACCTCTAAAGTTTCTCTGGAAGTGTTCCAGAAAACAGCAGACACACCTTTAGTAAGTTCACCAGAAGCCTCATTAGTCACCTCCTTCATTCTCAGCTCCATGATAAGAAAAATCTCAGTCTGATGGTGTTCTCAAAGAGCTTTTACCAGTTATTTGATTCAAAATTTGGCTAAATTGTCAAAATGTTTCTTACAGCCCTCCCTAGTTCATGTTTCAGAATCATAGCACAAGACAGTCTTCAAAAACACACAAATCTGCAAACACAACCCAGAGCTCTGAGCAGCTTTTATCCCAAGGGAAGTCTCAGTTCCAAGAGCGTAAACCCTTAGATTTCTAATTCTGTTAATCAGTTGCTAACAGCTTCAGGTCTGAGCCAAACTAGTTTATGTCCACAGAGAATGGCCCCACAATGGCAGTAGCAGTGTTTGGAGGAGCAGTACGGCATTATTGCCAACATTTGAAGAAGTTTTTCAGAACAGAGCAGACAGAACTGGTGGATCCATAAAAGGCTGAGTTTATAGTGATGCACAAATTAAATCCGGTTAAAGTTATGAGTTTTATCACTCATGCAGTTTGTTCATTCGATTTTTTCATTAACATTTGTAGTAACTGTGAATGTTATGACTCATAGAAGTTGTTGATTATTTTTATTGCCATAGGTTTAAAATTTAACGGGCTTGATGCAATGACAGAAACATTTATATTTACAATATGAAACTCAGGATGTGCAAAACGGTGCAATGTAATGCTCTACATAAACACATCATTTAATTGAGTGACAATACATTAGCATTTCTTCAGGCATAATAAAATATCAAATAACTACGGAATATATTATTATCACTATTGGTAAGAAAAGAAAGCATCAATTATAAAACTTGCTGCAGTTCTTTAAGCTCCACTTTAAGCACCTAAGTTCAAGGTGCAGAACCTGGAAATCCATCTTGTCCTGAAGATTTGTCATGACTACGCACAGAATTGTTGGCAGTAAATGACATTAAAAGCTTAAATTTCTTCAAATATTTATATGCACAGTAACCCAGGAGCCAGAACAGCAAACCTTTCCAACACTTCAGGGCCATGAATTAAACAGAGCAGAAGAACTGCTAAAAGCTAAAGGCTGTGGTCATGATCTTACATCCTCATTGTCCATCTAGTTCTGGATATTTTCCTCCAAATTAAATGGCAAGAGTTTGTGTTTAATTTTTGAACAGGACCTCTGCCACCAATTTCTGAGTCACTGATTCAGAAAGGTTTCTGACGCAGATTTTAGGAGGGCCAGAAATAATCAAGAATTCTGGCCGCAAAAAACATCAAGGAAAAGCTGCTGTTGACTTATTCAAAAGATTTGGACTTGGTCCTCATTCATCCACTTCCACTAATTTCTGAGCATGGCTGTGGGCTAACTGTGTCTGACTCTTTTGTAAAAGTTTGCTTTACTTCTGTGCTGAGTCTATAGTTAGTATTACAGAACCTGATGGATTTTACTATTATTTAGATTGTTCAGAGTTATTTATTTCAGATATCACTTACTGTCATATGTTATATGTTAAATGTTATATGTTAAAAGTTATATGTTAAATGTAGTTAAAGTCTCTTTATTTTGGTCCTTAACAGCTGCTATTGAGCAAAACTGAATGAAAAATGCACAACCTGTTGGTCTCAGAGACACCAACAAATCAGCATTTTTAAATCTCCTTGAAAATAAAGAGATGAAGTACACCGTGCAGCAAACAAAACTCTGGTTAGATGAAAGGAGGTTCATTATTGAAATTAGGATCCAAGTTGCCACAGAAAAGCAGTGCCTGTTTACAGAAGGCATGTGCAGGTTTTTCATTTGCTGGGCTAATCTCACCCATAATTACACTCCAAGACCCCAGGGTCTCATTCCTGCTGTTGACTGTCATTCCTGCTGTTGACTGATAAAATAGATGAGGATACTTTTAAGACACGCACATCTTCCAGACATGAAATGAAAGCATTTTAATGGCACCTGTGAATGACAACAAACAGCATTAGAGGAGCAACACTCTGAATGTGCAGGATGAGTTGAAAAATGGCCATGTTTTGCACAAATTATCTTTCTAACTCCTAGCAAAATTGAAAAAGGTTGCATTTCTATATCTGAGGAATGACTGTAGAAAATTGTCATCAAAATGCAGCATGTAAGTCCATCCCCCATGGTAAGCATTGCAATGGAAGCTACTATTAGAGGACTCTGATGCTACTTGCTCTCATTGTGTTTCACAGGATATATCTACACCAAATTTTTACCCACAGTTACTTCAGCCAGGCCTTTCCCTGTACGTTACCTGTTACCACAGCATCAGAAGCCCTGCCTGACAGCAGGTGCCAGCAGCAGCACCTTCGAGTCCTTGGGTTGAAGCAGTTTGAACAGGGATCTGCTCTCACCTGAACAGGGAGCTGCTGTCTGTTCTGCAGGGGTGCTCTCTGATAAATTACTACAGGCTTTTGTATACCATGCATATTGGTATTTGAGTCCTTTCGTGCAATACACTCTGCATTTGTCCTTCATAAACAGAAAGATTTGGATTAGGTGCATAACACCAGGAGAGGAGCACAGCAATAAGACAAAGAGGACAGCACAGACTGGCCGCGGGGCTTACCATCTGAGTCCAGCCCTCTTCCAGGACATTTTACTCCCACCTGGCTTAGCCCTGTGGGGCTAAGGCATCCTGTGTGCATGTAGCATTACAGAGATAAAACTTGTAGTAGAGGACTAGGGAAGCTGCTTTCCCCAGCAGTGTCTGTTATAAATAAGAATCCAATTTAGCAATTATGCAATTATTTTGTACTTTATTGTAGTTAATAATTTGTTACCTGAATGTTATTTTACCCCTTATGCCTGTAGTTGCTGCAACTGTTGTTGTAAAAAACCCCCACTTGTAAATTACCTAAAGGCAGTAATTACCCTCTTAGCAATGCATACCAATGATTGGAATGCAACCTTCCCCCTCCATTGCCTAAGCGACCACTCGCCCCCCTCCGAAAAACANAGCAAAATAGCCCCCTGAGAGCTTCCTCTCTCCGAAGGCAAGTTGAATACGCTTTCCTGGCCACTCCCCTGTGAGGAGAGAAGGCCCGGTTCTGCCAGCTTTGATTGACAGAGCTGAATTTCTCCTCCCCCACGCTGAAGCCAGGAAGTAGCGGGGGTCTGCGCAGCCCACTGAGCACCCAACCCAAGCTGAATCACTTTTAATAAAGGCTTTTAAAGGGCCTGCAGTCCTGCCCTATTTATTTCAGTGTCTAAGACCTGGGCTGCTGCCACTGCCCTCACTCAGTTTTGCCTCCTGACTCACCCTAGGTCACTGGTTACCTGTGTTTAGTATAGCAGTGCTTTATCTTGCCTACATATTTTGCAGCAAAGATCAATCATTACATAACATTTTCTCATTCAAACTATAGTCTGATTCAGCAAAGTACCTAAAGAAACATTTAATTGCTTGAATGATCCCATTTCTTTCAGCACAAAGTCAAAAGATTTTGAAACATACACTGCAATAATTCGTGGCTAAGTGCAAATGAATAACAAAAGCTGCTTCTCTGCTGGTGTCCATTGGAGCTACTCCTTCTTTCCATAAATTGGAAACAGAGAAGAATGTAGTCCTATAATGAAGAAAATAGTATGATGTGAAACATTCAGATTTTATTCAAATGTATGTACTTGAAGCACTTTTGCACAAAGCATCAAAAAACAATTTGGAACTAATTTATACTTTTGAATTTTTGTCTTAAAAGGAACAATTTTTATTTTAGAAATAAGCAATATGAAGCTATGTTGACCTTAATATAGGGCAAGTTTCTGGGAAGGCTTTTTCCCACAAATCTGCTGCTTTGTGGTTTGGTTTTTTTGCTTGATGCCTCAGCCATGGCTGAGCTCCCAGGGTTAGCTTCTCTCTCTGGGGCTCCACAGGAGGTTCCAGTCTGAAACCCAACAAGAGTTGCATTGCTAGCAGAAACAGAAAACATCTTATGGTCTGTCTGCTCCCAACCTATTTACTCTCAGTAAACACACACAAAACACCCAAACAACTTGTCAGGGAAATGGACCCAGAAGAGTAAGTATCCCTTTACATGAAGGAAATGAATCAATCTATCTGCTTCAACAGAGGCAATTTGGATTGCAGAGAGGGAAATAGGAATCAGCTGTAGACAGCATTGTTCACAAGAGCTTGGTCTGGGTGTATTTCTCTTCCTTTATATGAACTCTCTGTTTTACTCCTCTAAGTGAAACAGTGCACAGAACTTGACTTCTACAGCAAAGGCAAAGACTTTGAGGATTTAAGGATTTAAGATTTGATGTCCACTGACTCCATGTATTTTGGATCAACCTCAGCAGTGATTATCTAAAACACCACCAACACAAAGAATTAATGGTATTATGTACTCAAGGGACTGGGCCTGTTTCAATAGCTACCATACAGCTTGCACCCATAAATAACCATCTTTGGAAGAAATGCAACAGTAGCCCATAAAATTATGCAATCCACGATGCACATACAAATTTACCTTCAAATTTCAGACTGACTTGGACTGACCCAAGAGGGTGGAAACTGTCAACCTGTGCCTGAAAGAGATAAAATATCCATACATGAAACAGGCAGGTATCAGCCCAGTGCAGAAATCACATTATACTGAAGATCACTCCTAGAAAATTACTTCATACCAACCTTCTCCAGACCTGAATGGCCCCTGCTGCCAGGAGCAAAATGGACCCCTAATGAATTCAACATAACAATGTTCCAGTTTCCAGCAGCACTGGTACCAAATTTTTGCAACAGTTTTCTCCTTTTCTGAATTCCCTTAATTTCACCCTTGGCTGCATGGCAGGGCCCAGAAATGGTGCTGCATCCTGTTGGTACATGGTCACTAGTGGTGTTCCCCAGGGATCAGTGCTGGGCCCAGTACTATTCAGTATTTTTAACAGTGATCTGGATTAGGGGATCGAGTTTACTCTTAGTAAACTTGTGGAGAACCTCATGTTGGGTGGACGTGTTGATCTGCTGGAGGGTAGGAAGGCTCTGCAGAGGGCCCTGGACTGGCCAGATCAATGGGTCAAGGCCAATTGTGTGAGATTCAACAAGGGCCAAGTGCCATGTCCTGCCCTGGGTCACAACAACTCCATGCAGTGCTACAGGCTAGGGGAAGAGGTGATTCTCCCTGTACTCAGGACTGGTGAAGCACTTTGAGTCCTGTGTCCAGTTCTGGGCCCCTCAGTTCATGAAGGACACAGAGGTGCTGAAGCATGTCTGGAGAAGGGCAGCGAAGATGGTGAAGGATCTGGAGCATGAGTCTTGTAAGGAGCAGCTGCAGGAGCTGGGGGTGTTTAGCCTGGAGAAGAGGAGGCTCAGGGGAGATCTTATCACTCTCTACAACTGCATTAAAGGAGGGTGTAGGCAGGTGAGGGTTGGCGTCCTCCCTGACAACCAGTGAGAGGAAAGAGGACACAGTCTTAAGCTGTGCCAGGGGAGGTTTAAGTTAGACATCAAGAAGAATTTATTCACAGAAAGGGTAACTGGGCTTCAGAATGGGCTGCCCAGGGAGGTAGTGGAGTCACAGTCCCTGGAGATGTTTAAGGAAAGCCTGGATGTAGCACTGAGTGCCGTGGTCTAATTAACATGGTGCTGTTCAACCTTAGGTTGGACACAACAATCTCAGAGGTCTTTTCCAACCTAACTGATTTTGTGATTCCCAGCAATGCTGAGGAATCAACCAAGATGTGAGAAACATTTTTCTTCACTTAGCACTAGTCACTGGAACATTCAGAGCCCATACTCTATTAAAACTTGCTGTTGTTGTCAGAAGAGTGGGTGAAGTACAAAAAAAACCTAATTGTGTTTCTCTGGTAAAAGGGAATGCTTGTCGTGTCTGTTGTGTGAGTATGGAGAGTTGCACAGGACTCCAGAGCATGCCATTCTTATCCATCTGACAATTAATTATCCTGCACAATATATCATGCACAGCTAAAAAGCCCCTCAAACATCAATAAAAACTAGTCAGCCTATTTATTGTGGCCTGCCTGAAAGCCACAGTTGGATCTGTCTAAGCCTTCCACTGTAGCTTCTAACAACGTCAAGGTATTCTGCTAAGACCGAACAAGAATCCAGGTAACATAGGGCAGTAAATGGGATTTTTGCCATTACAGCTCACAGGCTCAATATCGGCCTGAAATTGCATAACCTGAGGGCCTGACTTGGACAGGCCTGAATTCAGCTGTTTAACTGTGGCAGCAGTGCAGTGTCTGGTACTTGTTGCCTAAGCTTGTTTTGGTTGACTTATAGTTTATTGTTTAATGAATACCTGTGTTGTGTGGACCAAAATGCCTCTGAACTGCCTGAATGAAGTGTGGAAGATGGCAGGTGCAGGATCATACTGGAGGTCACAGATTATAGAACAAATCTTTCTGATAAAGTCGGCAGTCCCTACAGGAGTGCAACCTTGCATTGCTCTGGTAAAAACAGTTCTACCAGTAAGAAAAAGAATAGAAAAACTAAGTTAATGGAAAGCAGTGGACAGGGCACAGAAACAAATTGCTACAAAAAGCAAAGCAAATAAACACAAGTGGAACCCAAGAGAATAGTGTACGAAAACTTACCATGATGTTTGTCCTGGCAAAGAGGAGGGAAACAGGACACCTTTCTCTTCCCTGGTGAATGCTGCAGGGTACTGGCAGCTCTTCATAACCCACCCACAGGTACACACACTGAAACTCATGGCCTGCCAACTGCAGAAGCACTGCAAGGGTGAATATAAGAAATGTACTAGGAAGGAGATTTTATCGTATTTTAACTTTATTATCAAGGATTTCCAGTATTAATTTGAATTAGATATATGGAATATGAATATACAATATTGTAACTAGACTAATAATGTTATTATTATTAGATGCTAAAAACCTTTCAACAACAAATTCTTATTTTCTCATATAGGTATATTCTCCTTTTTGCTTATAAGAAGAATTTGAGTGTAAGAGTAAAATAATCCTAAATGCTTCCCTCCTGGCCACCAAGTTGCTTACCCAGCTGATCTCCTATCCAGGCAAATTATACAGCATTATTTTACGAATAGTAATCTGTTATTAGACTGTTATTGGATCACTTTTGTGTTCTCTCAGACTCTCAAATGCCGCTGTATTGCAGAGAATGACTCATTTGCACTGCATAGCAAATCTGTCTGAAAAAGCCAAAGGTGCTTGTTGGCAGCCACTGGCAAGTGAATCTTTCGTCACACTGCAATCAAAGTCAGAGTTAAGAATTACTCACTACGCACACAGGACCTGAGTGCAATCGGCCATTTCAGGAGTTTTATTCCTGGTAAAGAAGTGGAGAGAAAAGGAGAAGGGTAAGAGGAGCAGGAGCATGCAAGTAGAATACAGAAAAGGGGGTAGGATCAAAACAATAGAGAAATAAACTGTAGAGCAGTTGGAAGAATTGCCCTGGACAGCATGTCGTGAGTAGATGGCAGTACAATTGATTCATGCTTGTATTATGTATTCTCCTACATTCTTCATGAATATGACAAGCATAAGCCTGTCGCCAGTTACCAAGCAACTGGAAACTGTAATATGAATTAATATTAATAAAAATGCAAAAACTCTACCATAAAATTTAGGGGTTTGAACTGTAAACAGGAAGCAGATATGCATAAATGGTTTGGGCTTTTTTTAAAGTACTGCTTATTTCAAATATTGATGGACTATTTATATTCAGAACTGTTTCAACAATTTTTGACTGAGACATGATACAGTTCCTAATGTAAGTCTGCAATTATACAAGCAGTAATTCCATGAAGTATTGCAAGTAGAAATCCTTCCTACGACAGGTAGAAAGGCACTAGCAATTCTAAGAAAGATCCATTTCTGAGGAACAACCTTGCAAGTTCCAAATCAAATGGTAGATCCATTCCATATGTTCTTTCCGCTAACATAAATACATTTAGAAAAAACTACACATTCTTGATCGTCCAGGAGTTTTGCTGATAGTTTCAGGAAATGTGTATGCAAGGCTGGCAGGTCTGAGCTAGCTCTCTTTCACAGCCGTGGAGGAGTCATTGAAGGTTAACATGTAGTTTAGCTCACAGGAGTAGTTTTGATTTGCACAGGGTTGCCAAAGCCCCCATGCAGACATCTGTATATTAGAAATCTTGTGCATGCTAAGTCAAGCACCTTCCAGAAGCTTGGGACACCCAACTCCTACTTGGTGTAGTAAATTTAATAATTTTAACCCCACCTTCCTAGATATAATATGTTTCAATTCCTATGACGTTGTTCTGCGAATGATTTATTCTACCAAATTGAATGCAGATGAAATTTCAGAATAAATATATGGATTTTATCTATTCTGTAGGGGCTTTGGGGTTTCAGTATTTTTCCAATTTTTGGTGTGGTCATTTTTTAAGATTAAACACCTGGGCTTTTTAAATGGCTGATTTGAAAATAAGTAAAATCAGGTGGTATCATTCTTCTTTCACAAGCAGAAGAATCCATTCCAGGGCAGCTCTTTGGTCACAGGGTCTACTTTTGACTGTGCTCAGAAGCTGCATAAAGAAGCTCCTCATGGTGTTAGACATGCATGCAATTGAGATGAGCAGTTAGAAACCCACTGGATGGTCTCCTAAAGGTAATAAATAGAGCTCCTGTCTAATCAAAGGAGTGTGTAGTTTCCCATAACACTCAGCAATTCCTCTATCAGCACTACTAAAGTACTGTTAAGTATGGCTTAACATAGGCAGAACAGTCAGGTCAACCTCATGAAGCCCCTCCTAGAGCAAACTTAGCCGTGGCCAAGTCTTCCAAATCTGCCTAAGAAGCTCACAGCAAAGTATAAAAGACAACACACACCCTACTCTTTTGAGCCTTCAATTAAATTTTTTAAAAATATGAAAGTAAAAGTGAAATATAAAACCTAACAATATAGAAATAACTTTAAAGTAATAAAAATAAAAATAAAATAAAGTCATGAAACTAAAGAAACAAAACCAGGGATTTTTTTGTTAATAGATCCTGACCTCTTGCTCCTTCTGTGTCTCCCAAAAAACTCAAAATAGCCTCACATTCTCAACCAAGAAAAGGGCTGGAACTAATTCCTGCCCTTCACACAACACCTCACCTGGCTGGGTGTGAACCCTGGAGACCAGTTGAAGAAAAGCTGTCATTGAGGGAAAGGGACTCACACCTGCCAACAGTAATCCACCCGGGTGCCTCTTTTTCTCCCATTCCAGGAATGCAGAGCGAGACCTTGAAAACCTCAGATTGCTTTGTTCAGTGTTTTCTTCTCTCAAGCACAATTTAAAGGTACAGAAGGCACAGGAGTCATGTCTAGGCGTAGAGCAGTGATATGGGATACCGATACAAGCAGCACAAAGTCACCCCATGACACCTGCGGAAGTAGAGGATGGAGACTAAAACTAAAGGTATAGAAATGTCTTCAGCAGCCCTAAGGCCAAGGATAATGGTAATCTAAGACCTGATATTAGTGCATTAAAAGAATTCTATTGAAGGACCTGAGACTCCCCACAGATCATTACATAAGTTAAAAAAAGAAAAAGCAAGGAAAAAAAGAAAGAAAATTGATAGTGTATGTAAAATTAATGACCTAAGGTTAATTGGTACTTCACTGACTCAATTTGCAAACGGATTATGATGGAGAAAAGTGTCTGTCGGACAGAGTTCACATATAGCAGTGGCCCTGAGCACATACGTGTCTCCATGGAATAAAAAGTACATCTCACTTTCTATGGAAGAAACAATATCTTTCTCACTTTACTAATGGGTTTCATCTCAAAAGCTTATTTAAGAGCTTTTTGTATCTAATTGGAATTCTGTGTTTGATTTACTATTTCAAAGCATATTTTTATGGAAGGTTGGACCTCAACATTATATTCAGGGTGTTTCTTGCCTATCCTTCCTTGCACTGTCGGCTTTTCCCTCACTGCCTTTTTGGTGGCTGAAGCCAGGCTCTGCCACCTTTCTACTCTTTCTGTTTTCCATTGGTGTTATGAAGAAACAATTCTGGACTTCCATTGCTTCAGTCCTCTTCCCTTTATTTCAGTCATGACAGTGTCCTCTGTATTTTCGGATTTATTCCTTCCTACCTTTGAGAAACCGTGAAAGTTTCAGTCATATTGCATTCTAGCCTACATGTATTGGTTTGGCACAGCCTGGTTGTGGGTAGCAGAGGGCCACAGAGATGACTCCTGTGAGAAGCTGCTGGGAGCTTCCCACCATGTCTGGCAGAGCCAGTGGCTGATGGCTCTGAAGGTGGACATGCTGCTGGCCAGAACTGGGCCAGTGAGAGAGGCTGGTAACACCTCTGTGATGACATATTTGAGAAGAAAATCAAAACAAAAGTCACGGGTTTTGCTGCTAGTCAGAGAAGAGGAGACGGTAAGAACATGTGAGGGAAAACAACGTGGGGACACCAAGGTCAGTGGAGAAGGAGGGGCAGGAGGTGCTACAGGTGCCGAAGCTGAGGTTCCTCTGCAGGCCGTGGTGCAGACCATGGTGAAGCAGCTGTGCCCCTGCAGCCCATGGGCCCACAGGGAATGCAGAGATCCACCCACAACCCGTGGGGGAGGTGCCCAGGC
>VYXC01002457.1:1485713-1570967 GCA_013397175.1 Platysteira castanea | reverse complement strand
GCAGCAGTTTTGGGAGGGCTGTGTGCCCGTGGCAGGGACTCACGCTGCAGCAGGTGAGGTTTGGCTGCTGCTCGTGAGAGGGGACCCACACCAGGGAAGTTCCCGGAGAACTGTCTCCCGTGGGAGGGACCCCACGGCCTCACAGGGAAGGACTCCTCTCCCAGAGCAGCGGAAGAAAATCCTGGTGATGGACTGACCAAAAACCCCTGCTCTGCCTCCCTGTGCTGTCGGTGGGAAGGAGGGAGGGCCAGGGGGCTGGGGGGGAAGGTGTTTTAAGGGCTTATTTTACTTCTCATTACCCTCCTCTGATTCTGTTAGTAATAAATTTCACTTAACAACCAAGGTTGAGACCACATGTAGGAAGATGGTGGGATATATACATGTACAACCAAACCGACACTTGGGTAAAATGAAGGTTGAAGGAGGGTGGCTGAGTCAGAAGAGAGAATGATCTGGTACAATGTATAAAAAAAAAGTCTGTCCTTTGTCTGTGAGCTATTGTGAGAAGCAAAATTAAAAGCGATTTGTCCGAGTAGTCCCTTTCCTTTTCAGATTATCTTGCTCTAAGGGACTGCAATAGGAGTAATGAAATTCTAACTTTTCTTCCAAAGCGCATTTAGCTTTTTTGTAGCATAAATATGCTTCCTCTTCATTACACCCAATTATTTGGACCAGCCTAATTTTCACAAAATAGGCCTTCTAAACAACAGACAATACACATACACCAATTCTGCAAATGACTTTCCACTGATACCCAGACAGGTATTTAATGCACAGTGAAGAATGACTGATTATATAAACACAACGTTTTCCATACCTTCTAGAAGAAACTATTCAACTTATTCTTCATTTTCATTCAATCGGTTTGAATACAAAATAGTGATTTGAGATGAATATGAAAAACTAGGTATTAGGCTGACCTAACAGATCAGAGGGGAGGAACTAGAAGGGTTATTGTTCCCTCTCCATGGCAAGTGACAGAGAGGCCACTTTGCTCAGTTGTCCTCCTACTCCTCTCCGTATACTGGGGTAGATAATGAGAGATTCTGTCAAAAGTGCAGGGCATTTTGCATTTCTCTGGTCCCTCACTGCTTTAGTCCTGAATCTGATCACCACAAAGTAATCCATTTTGTAGTGGGATTTTTACCATTTGTTCCTCTCTTCAGCCCAGGAACATACTGGAAATATGGTCTCTGCAAGGTGATGACTCTGTTCAGCCTGCAGCCTGCCTACTGTTCTCAGCCTACGTCCCAGACCCTGCTGATACCCTCGGTCAGCCTCGCTCCAGGGCTGGCGTGGAAATGCTTCTGTAGCCAGAGCCCAAGCTCCAGCATGTGCTGAAAGGCAGGTCCCTATTGCCTCCTTGGAGCATTCCATTAAAACCAAGATTAGATTAATTAGATCAGATTCATTTCCTCCTTTGATTGTACTTGCATCTCCTCATCTGTCACTATCAAAGAAAGGCTGGTGTTTCAGAGTGATGGCACTAATAGAAAGGGCAGGCAGCAGAGAGTGGCTGGTGATTTCATTAGGAGGAATGTCCTCCCTGGGCACTGTGACAGAGAGCTTGTGACCCCATGAGAGGGAGGGGGCCCTCTGTGTGGTCCCCCAGGCTGCTCCCCTCCTTCAACAGCGTGGGGAAGGCAGTAAAACAAACCAGATTGCTTTCTCCTGGCAGTCAGGTCTCCTCTGGTCACCAGCCCCTGGGTCCTTGTCATCCAGCCTGAGGGTTTTTCCCAGTTTGTCCCAGCGTTTTTCCGGCTGGCTGCCCCATTCACTTCCAGCCCTCTCCTTGGAAGATCCACACAGTCACGATGGGTGGCACAATGCAGGTCACAGAGGTCCCATGAAGGAGTGGCTCAATACTTTGACAATTGCAGGGCTGGATTCTGCTTTCCACTCCAAGGGCTGATGTCTCCAGCCTCACTGACATCAGTGCTAACCTGGCTATCTCGACAGGTGTTCTCTTAGTTAGTCTCTGGGGAGAGGGGAGAGAGGCATCTCCACTGGGTGACTTGGCATCCCTTTGGAAGGAGAAATGAGGAGGATTCTGTGCTGTGGGTATACACAAGCTAACAGAGATTAGCCAAACTTGGCTGAAACTTATGTTATTCTTAGATTCAAGCCCTACTGAGGCAACAGAAATCATCAGTTCCATATTTTAACTGAAACTCCAGTAAGGTGAATATGGGGTCCATGAACGGAGCTCCCAAGTGCTGTTGGCAAAACTCATGTAAGTTGGAAGTAATGCCCAGGGAAAGGGCTTCCCCCCAGGCTGCTACTGACCTAATGTACTATTAGTATGTTATTTTTGGTCTTGCAGTGTATAGTAGAATGCAAAAGAAAAAAAATACCAAAAATTCACCTGTCAGTTGTGTGCAAAAGAAGCTAATGCTTTAATCTCTATTCTCCTCCATACTGTATAAGTAAAGCAAGGTAAACATATTAGTAAAATATTTAAAGAAGCCCAGTGTTCTGCATTTTTTGTAGTTTTCCTAAGAAATCAGTGTTTATAAAAGAGCAAATATGAACACTACCCCATCTTCAGGAAAACATGTGAGAGTACAGAATAGAAGAGCCCAGTCTGAAAAACCTTCACTGACCTCATGAAATCGTGAGAGCAGAAAGGTTCATCATGAAGTACCAGATAACCCCAGAGAATACTAGACCTCTATTTTTCAGGTTGTGATACAGGCACATACTGACCTCCAGAAAATTATTTATGTATGTCAAGATTTTTTTTCTCATTCCTACAAAGAGCACGGTTCAAAATGTCTGGCATGCATGTCACTCAGTCCGATTCCCAGCTTTACTGACCATTCATTAGAGGTTAATAAATGTGTTTTAATTATTCATACATTACCCTCCTTTCAAATGCAGAAAACTGAAAATTAATACAGAAATGAGTCTCAACCTAAAGACATGAGATAAGAGCACCTAAGTTCATGGGAACCAATCACACAGAATCTCAAACAGAGCCTACCAGCTTAGAGTCTGCACACTCACCCAGGCAACCAAAGCTAATCGATTTACTGCCTCAAAAAAAAAAAAAGTCTCTAGAGATATTATCCCATCGTTTCTCATTATTGAAGACATAGATCTTAAAAAGCATGCATAGGCATTGGAAAGAATATTCCCCAATCTTTTTACCTGATTATTTTATTTGTAAGAGTCTCAGATTTGGGCTTTACAAAAATATTATTTTTAAGAAAAAATAAATGACCAAGAATTTTATGTCCTAGTTTTCTTGTGAGCAAACAAGATCTTAAATCTCACCTACACTCTCCTTGTACCTCCCAATCTAGCTTTTTTGCATATTAACCGTGGTATTTAGGTCTTGACTCAGTATCTTAAGAAAAATAACTTGAGCTTCAAGGAAAATAAAAAGGTGATCTACATTTGCTATTGTTGTTACCCCGTGAAAAGAAACAGTTCATGTTTCAGCTCCCTGGGGTTAAGTCACCAATGGCTGCTAAAAGTACAGCTCGTGCCTATGGAACCAGAGCCTGACAGCACCTCACAAAACGCGACAGATAACATAATTCTTTTATACCTGGGGGTGTAAAGAACAGGAAAATATCATAAACTTCCCTCCATCAGGCACTGAGACAGAGCAGAACCTGAATCAAGGCTCGGGACGAGTCTGTGACCTGGCTGCTGTGGTATGCAGCAGCTCTAACGCGTTGCCCGGTGTGCCACGCACGGGGCCGGCCTTGCTCCCGGCCAGGGCAGCCACGAGCACCAGGAGCTCTCTTAGCACACCAGCCAAAAGCACTTGTGCATCTCCCAGAGCCCTGCATCTCACCGCAGATATTTTGAGTAGTTGAAGGCAGAGGTAAACACCTCACTAAAAATAAACAGAACTCAGCATAAAGGTCTGAGAAGGAAATGCTTTTCAAAGAGCAGAGACACCAGCCCAGCGCTGGACTGTGTCTGCAGGGGGGGAAGGAAGGGCTAATGGCAGTACAGCCATAACGCACCACTACTATTCATGGCAAAAATTTTCTCCAGTGAAATGTAGCACATTACAAACCACCCATGACCACTCCGCTGGTTGGAACATTTGGCTGCTTAAATATTCTAACTGTGCTGGAGGAGACAGCTGAACTAGCTGCTTAGGGCCAGGAATCAGCCCCAGGTCAAACTCATTTACATCAATGGCATTTTCCTACACTTCTGGAAATAAATGGTCCTGAAAATTCACAGATGCTTAGTACTGTGCTAATAACTGCATCAGGCATCTAAATTCCTGCATTTATTGGGGTCTGAGGTTTCAAGAGGACAGTAAGCTGTCCCAGAGCAAGCTACATTTTCACCTTCCACTGCCCTTCCACTGCAGTTCAGCTCGATCCACTCATGCCCTGACCCAGGAGTGCTGTGCATCTGAAACAGGTATCCTCCCCAAGCAGCCAGGACAGCAAGCATGACTATCCACGAGCCTTCCTTCAGGGCAAGAGCAACATGCTCCACACCAAGTGTCCAACCTGCTGCTTTCAATGTTTTGGGCTGTGCTGGAGCTCCCTTTCAGCAGGCTCATGCGTGGTGCTTTCTTCAGAGCACACATCAGCAGCACACACTGGCAGTGGCAGTGGGAGCAGAATGGTAACTCAGGGATACTCGAAGCTCAGAATTCAGACCGAGATTATGATCTTTTCCTCAATGGACACCCATTACTCCCACAAGGAAACACCTCCACTGTACCTACCCAGGCTTCAGTGTCAGTGTCAATGACAGTAGAGAAATCAATAGCATGTGGCCTGTTCAATTTTGCCACTCTTTTTTTTAGTCCTTTACATTGCACACAAAGCTCTGCCTGTGTATATATTCACACAATAATATATGGATGAATTTCAAGGAACACAATTTTATGGTGCATATTTCACATGCCATCCCTGCAGCTCTCAGACAGCAGCCCCAGGATGATTACCATGTACAAGGATCCTGTTTATTTTAAGTCTCAAGTGACATTTCTTTTTTATTGTTTACTGAAATGCAATGAATGGGATGACTTTTTATGTATGAATAAAAATTATTAGTGATATAGGGTAGGAAATACATAGAGATACAAACCCTGGATTTATTTGTAAAAATGGTCTTCAGAAATACCTGCAGTCATTTTGTGCCTAGTGACAAGAGGTACCTCACTGCATCTCTTCCCCTAGAGTTTCAGCTTGCTCGTATACTTTGTTTTTCAAAAATCAACACATTTAGACAGTTATTTGACAACTTTAAATCTGGCAATATTGAAATCTGTGCAAGATAATCTACAAATGTAACACAGATGTATACATCCCTGCTCTGAAAGTAGGGATTTTTTCACATATGTATCCAGATCCAGAGCTTCAGACAAAACCAGCACAGCTGAGGGATATTGTAGAGATTTTGTTTAGCAGAATGGCCAAGTAGACTCAAGTTAAGTTCACATAAAACCATTTTTAATTTAGCTTATACATGTAAATTCTCTGGGACTGGACAGAATACTCCACAAAATTAAGCAGTGGAGCCACAACACAAAAACCAAGGTTACTCATGTCACCATTTGTTTCTCAAGCATGTCTTTTATCATATCTGATGTCTTTTATCATGGTACTGATTTATGCCTAATTTAAAAAAACCAAAACACAACATGTGTTTGTGAAGTCCTGAGTATTACTTAAAGATGCTGTTCCACATAAGACTCCATGATCTCATGGACGAGCAGAAGATCCTTAAAAACCAAGTCTCTGCTGTGATGAAAACCAGCTCTGACAGTGCAAAAACAATACATTCACAAATATCCTTAAATAGGCAGCAAGCACAGAAACCTTGCTGCTTGCAAATTGCATTATTTCCATATTTACACCATAATCCTGCTGTCAGTACAATGATTAGCCTTTATGCTATGCTGTTTCAAGCAGTGGTTATAAATAAGATACCATCAAAACCACAATAAATCTGCATTTTTTGTCCATCTGCATTTGTGTCGTTTACAATATAGCACGTCTTACACAGGAAAAGACCCCAAACAAATCACTTTCACAGTAAGAAGATGAGATCTTTATAGTTTTGTGCATTCTGTGACACTGTGTCAAGAGAAGAGCACACCCCACATCCACAGCTTTGCATTTGGTATCTATCACAAGACATAACCTTTATCATTCACATCTGCAAAAAATTAAGAGGGAATGCAAACCTTTCACAGAAGCTTTGAGGCAGCCATTGATCACTCATTTTCTTTTGTCCCCTAAGGGGATAAGGGCAAAGAAGAGAGGCTGTTCTTCAAGTCAACACAAGCTATAATCTACACACCACATCCAGGACCTGCTAAGCAGATCTGGACAGGGCCTAGTTTTTCCCACTGAAGATCAGAAGTGAGTCAGTGGAATCCAGAACAGTCAATTACCTGAAAATGTAGCTTCTTGCCTGAAATCATGGAACATCCATGTCCTTACCCAGATCAGGCATTTGAATTAACACCTCCAGGGGCTGCTCTGTGTACTATCCCATCAGCTGAAGCACTGCTGATCCAGGATGGTCTTTCCCATCACTGCCATCCTGCTTTGAATAATTAAACCTATACCGAAGCAAGGACCTCAATCTTACACCATGGCCACACAATCAATCAGTTGGCTTCCCCCTATTTTTGTCCCAGTAGCTGCATTTTTGAAGAACAGTGTCACCATGAGATATAACTGAGAGAAGCTGACTGTGGAAAAGCCAGGTGTGGTGATCAGTGTAGAGATAGGCTTTGCCTAACCAGAGACTTGAAAACTGCTCATCTGTGCTCCAGATGAGTTTGACAATTATCAGAGTAGTTATTGTCTGGGCACCAGGATTTAAAGCCATCATCAGGCTAAAGAAGGATTGACAGATGCCCACTTCTGCACTGCTGGTCAGTTTCTTGGAGACTGAAGGAAATTTTCTTGTATTAATAAAGTATTGCAAAAGACTCTTCTAAAACATGAAGGATGTTTAAGCCATATTCTCTACTGCAGAAGAAGCAGTATAAGAGGCCTCTTATTGCACAGGACAACAAAGATGCACAGAGACGTTCAAAAATCAGTGGTTTATAAAAAATTCTTGTATCAGAGGATGGAAACTACCAAACATATCCTTAATAAGATAATAATTCAGCACTCAGTGAAAACTTAGTTCATTAGTCAGTCAGAACCAAGTAATATAAAATATTCTGAGTTAGAATGGACCCACAAGGATCACCGAGTCCAACACCTGATTTCACATAGGGCAACCTAAAAACATGTATCTAAGAGCGTATGTAGGCCCTTTAGCTGTGTGGCGTCCTCCTTGGCATAAATTCTGGGCAGCAAGGGAAGGTTCTTGTGGAAAATATAATGATTTCTGAGGCATATATGAATGACGATCAAACAGCTGTTGCAATAGGTTTAACGCTGCTTCTTGCACATTATTTTATTTGGGGGCTTACTTAAAATAACAAGTCAAACTATAGATACGCTACAAAAAAATAACTCCTGATTGTGGTTCATGCAGTTGCTTACCTTGACCCTGCGTTCCAATGGCTATACCTCTCCCTTTTCGTAAGCAATAAAATTACAGTGACCTAAGCAGTTCAGGAGAAATTAAATGTGTTCAGCTCACCAAAGCTCTGGTAAAGATACTTGAATTTCTTATTTCATCTAAGAGGAGAAAATTGAAAGATATTTTACACTAATAGTCTCCAACATGTTTCTGTTTTCCAAGAGCTCTTGCTCAGGATTTGACTCCAGGGCAGATACGCTGACGCAAAAGTCCACACTTTCATTTGAACCACCTTTTTAATGAGGGTAAAAGTGATTCAGTTTCAACAGACATGGTGACAAACCACTAAGCAAGTTTTAAACAGAACTAGGCAAGACAGCATGGTCAATAAAGAACACTGTAAAATTTTGTTTTAAATCTTATTTCCTTTAATATACAGATAAACAAGGAAGCTGAATACCACACAGTCAATATTTTAAATGTAAATTCTATCATTCTTCTAAAACTGTACAGAGGCTTTCTCTAAACTCACACAATGGTGCTCATTACACTTCTGAGGAGGAAATTAGGCCACAGAAAAGAACAATTATGATGACTCCATGGGGCAATTTTCTGTCACCGCAATATTGCTGACATTCACTAAGTCCTGGTTCCCTCACGTCTGAATTAAAGTACATGGCAAGTATGAATCCCAAACTGAGAATTTAGTATGTTGTACACATTAGTGGATTGCAGCCTATGTAATTTATTTTACATGTTAGCTCAGTGTTTACTTTAAAAAGGTATGGGAGCACTGCAAAAAGTTTATTGTGTAATAAAAAATAAAATTCCTGAAACTTTACATACTGCAAATCAAATGTAAACCTGAAAACTCCAGTGAAGTTGGTGATCCTCTGACAAATTGATTTCTAGGACACATGCAGTCAAGCCATTTTACTTTGCTCAGGATCATTCAGGATGTCTACAGCAGAGCAGGAAACAGGAAGATTATCTTAGTATCAGTCCAAAACTTCAGTCATAAAAACATTATTCCAGTTCCCTGGCATTATTGCCAACATTTTGCCTTGTTGAATTGGAAAAATAAAGTCTCACAAAGAAATCATATTAGCATACAGTGTTTATTACCTTCTATTAATCTGAAGTCAATAATTTTGATATGACTAAATTAATTCTGAAATAAACATTTTTAAATACATATGAAGATGATGGGCTTTAACACGAGAGTACTTGGTTGATCTGCACTCTTAATCCACATGCAGGATACATCGATCAAATATTATACATATCCTTTCATTTTACACTTGTCCATAATACAGCACAATTTCTGAAGGCGAAAGCAGGGAGGAAAGAAATCATATATTCAAGTAGCCCTTTTATTTAAAAAGGGCATCAATGATATATTAAGCCAATGTGTTTCTCTCTGATTTTGATTTTACTTACAGTATACACTTTTGCAAAATATACAGCTCATCAATGATACACAAACAGTGGCCCTTTACTAAAGGCAAGTAACCGGGTGGGGGGAGGGGGAAGAGAAGAAATACAACAGAAAAGAAATCTACAGATTAGAAAACTCGTATTTTAGAACATTATGTCACTTCAGAGTGCCTCCAATGTTGGTAAGAAAAGTCATGCACGACATTTCTAATGTTGTCATTAGTCCATGAGAGAAATGTCTGCGTGCTTCACATGAAAAGAAAAAGGTACAAGTCAGAAGGAAAGCAGCTTTCTCCAGTTATCTCTTAGGCCTGTCTATGTCATCAATGGTAGCTAACAGCTTCTGTCTTGCCTTTTTGTTGATGTAGGTGCCCAGACAAATATTCACCAGATTGGTCAACTGCTTAGTGGAATATTCCTGGCAAACAAAAGCAGATCACATTAGAGCAGAATAAAACACCAGGCAAAGATAGAAAATTTTTTAAAAATGCAGACATACTCAGTGTGGATTTTACAACTGATAGAAGCATCAGTACATAAGGGAGATTTAAAGCTGTAGTTCAGTCATGTCTGGATAGTGTTCATGGTTGAGGCAGAGGACAAAACTCTATTTTGCTACATGGAGGCTTATAATGGAAAATACTTATTACTTTAAAAGTACTGGGACAGAGTTCCAGAAAGTAACTCTGTGAACATGTATATAAATCAATTTTTAATGTATTTTCCATTCTTTGGGAGGCTTGGTGGGAAATACGTATGCAAATGGTTAAGCTTTTAACACAAAAACTTTTTTTTAACAAGCAATGATAAATGTTGATGACCTTTTTTATTTTGACTTCCCACTTCCAATAAGCTCCTAAATGCTTCTGTCTGCAGAGTCTCTAAAAATTTTTGATTTCGGTACATGATAAAGGAAGAAAAAATGTCAAAAATGTGAAGAAAATAATTTTTAACACCAGTGAAAACACCCTATTTGCCAGTATTACCTTTATGTCTAGCACTATCCAAAACATAGCTTCCACCAATGGGTTTAAAAAAGTTTTTCCCTGTCGGTCATCAAATCCCGTAGCTCACAATCTCTCTTGGGGCTCCAGGCAATACAAGGAAAATTTTATCAAAGACATATTTTTTCCTCCATTTCTAGTGGGATTTAAAGTAATCCCAAAATACAGATTTCAAGTGCTCCACTTGAAAAGACTTTTTACTTCACAGACGGATATCTCCAATAGCATGTAACTTACACAGACCTGTTATAATTGTTAGTTCATGCTAGAGTGAAAGCATCTGAATGTTTTCAAAACACAAATACAGACATCTCAGCAAGAAATGCTGATTAAGCATTATCAAATGAAGAAACAAGAAGCAGTGAGTCTTCTCCATTGTGCCTTACAACTTAGTTTAAGCAGTCTACTCCCAAAGCCAATACAAAACCTGATGGTGTGATCCCAAACCATAATTCTTGATGATCAAGTTGTGCATTTTGGCATATTCTGAACACTTCACAAATGCTTTCAATTTCCCTTTGCTCTAGTTCTCTACACTTCTTGATACACTAGGCAGGTGTGACTGGCTTAGTCATCCTCCTCAGTCATCAGACGTTGAACCAGTTCAAACACATACTAACTTCATATGATAAAAATGAAAACATATATGGTGTATATATATATAAAGGTATGCACACATACCTTTCTATTTATACTGTTTCCCATATAGGTTTTACTTTAATAAATGAAAACATGCATATATATGCCTATATTCATTTTTAACGCATAGAAGGATTGATTATTTATAGCTGTTAGCATGTTTTTATCATCATGTTGAATTTTATCAATAGACAGAAAAAGAATGCAAATTTAACTCTTACCCTATGTTCTTTTATCCAGCATTCCATGTCATTTTCTGTCAGGTAGTATGCTTTAATGTAGGTCTCCACAAATTCCTTATCTGGAATAGGCCTAATGTCTGTTAACTTTTCTAGTTTCATTAAGAACTGTTGAAAATCCAGTTGCATCAAGGCACGTCCTTCATTGCTGCACTTCTTTACATTGGCATAACTAAAAAGAGAAACAGTGGAAAGCAAAACTTAGAAGGAAATAAAAATTAATTTTGCATCTCTAAGTTAACTTAGTCTTTTGAACCTTGAGGAGGAGCAAAATTATGGTTTTAAGTCAAAAGCAGACAAGAACTTCTCTTAGGATGTCTGCTGCAGAGCTTTATTCACATCAGTATAGCACATTTTAGCCCAGTCATCGAACAGAACCCCACTGTACCCAGAGACACTTAGAAAAACCACACTCTTCTCTCAAAAATGCCACTAAAAATCATCCTGCATTGAACAACTTACTACAAGTAGGTTAGAGGAAATTAAACCAATGCTAATTAGCACACTGGACAGTGGTTTCAAGAAAGCACCACTGGAGTCTGAAAGGTACCACGGCAGCTTTAGGAATGGTCACCAGGAGCTTGTTGAACCAAGTAGGAGCATCAAAGAAAGACACAAAGCTATTTGTTCAAAACTAGCCATAACAACCAGAGGCTCAAGGGTGGCAGCACTGGCTCATCTCTGTGAGAAGTTGATGTTTTAATGAGAGCAGATTGACAGCAAACTAGTGACAGGTTAGAGGAGACAGTAGATGAGCTTAAGGGCAGGGTAATACTAGCAAGGATCACAGTGGAGTGATAGGCAATAAATGAGGAAAACAATCTCTGCAGTTCTTCAAACAGTTAAGGAACTGCATTTGTCAAGATCAAAGGAAATGACACTGCAATGCCCTTGAGAATGCCAGTTTCAGCTGTGTACAGGGGCTGGGGCACAGTGTCTTGAGAGACTTAATCCAGCTCATCCACCAGTTGCTCCCACAAGTGACAACCCTGTCTCACTGTTTCCACTCCTCCCCTCTGCCAAATCTAAAACAAGCTCAGTTTTCCATAGATTCATGAAGTTGATCCTAATTATTATACAGTCCCTAGACTACTAGGATTGATGCAAAGGAAGCAGCAGAAACATGCAGCTGCAAACTGCATACACAGCAAGGTCAGGTTAAGAATAAGAAGAGATTTCACACTTAAGAGTTGGTACACAGAAAGAATTTGCCAAATGCAAAAGTAACAGGCAAAAAGAGAGAGGACCAAGGCTTCATAGAAGACTAGAAGATGATTTTCAATAGGCTCAAGAAGCCAGCAGGGAAACAGGAGAGAACATAGAACAAGGAGATAGGGAAGGACAAATTTAAAGAACAATATAGCTGACTGCAGTGGAGGTAATTCTTCATTCAAGCAATTTCAGTTGACTGCATGACTGGATGAGAAACATCTCCTTCATGGCTTTTAATTTCATACATTCATTGAATTCAGAGATAAAGGTTGTTATGAAGGTATTCAGAGAGTCAGCTATTCAGAACACCTTCCTTCCCTTTCCACAGTGCGAAAAGAACCCACAAGATATGTAAATAACAGAACTGGCCAAGAATAAGAAATTACAGGCAAATATTTGGGAGAAGATGATAATGACTACTTTTTGCACCCTCAGAAATGGTACAGGACAAATTGTATCAGCAAAGAATTCCTAGTTCACTCTGCTTAGGGGAAAGTAAAGGTCAAAGTTTCATGCTAAGTCACAAACATGAATCTAAACTGCAGCAGGAAGCAAGACATATGAGTGATGGTCTTCAGAGCTAAGGATTAAATGGTTCATGAACACTGAAGCCACAAAAGATGAATGAGATGTGATGTAAGAAAAGGAAACAAGTTGAAAACAAACACAAAGGCTGAGGTGGAGGAGGTTGATAGTGACTGACAGTGTTATCGATGTGAAAGGTAAGAGGAACAGGGGAGGAGAAGAGATATGTCTTTGTTTCACTTCCTTTTATTTGTGGCATGATAAGTGGAAAATAAAATTTCAAAAAGGAAAGCTAGTTCTATAGGCCATATGTCATACGAAGGAATTGAGAAACCAGAGACAGATCATGGATGGATTTAGTCACCCTGAACATGAAATTGATTTCTCTAAAGACTGCAGAAGGATGATGGCATGAGATAAATAATGATGGCTTTATGGAAGCAGTGCAAGCTGAGGATCCTCAATAGGCAGCTAACACTTGGAAAAGAAGGGTGTTTTGTTGAGGTCCTAATTTAGACCAGACAGCAGGAGAGTGGGATGGAAAGAAGTAAAATAGGTAGTAAGGAGTGAACAGGGTAAAGATAACCAGGAAAGAAGTATGGAAGCATATGTAGAAAGAGTGGAAGACAGCACATATTCTATGATGCAGAAGAAGTTCCGATAAGAGCCCAAACATACGCTGCAAGGGGACAAAACCGTAAAAATAAATGCAGTAGATGAAAAGTCTGCAATACTCAGGCTACAAAATTGAATCTGAAAAGATTGGGACACTGATTAAAATGGAGAGGGATGAACAAGGTGTAGCAGTTCCTGACTAAGGTGCTCAAGCCTCTGTTGATCAAGCCAACTAAGACACCTCTCTGTTCTTGATGAATTTGGAAAAATCATATTCCATGGCTATTTTAAGATAACTGATAGTGTTGATAACTCCATCTTTCTTCCTGGCAAAGATAAATGGCATCATCATAGAAGTGCCAACAATTATATTTTAACTTCCCTCTTTGCTCTGCTGGGAAATGATAATTTTCATATAGAAGTTTCTTTGAAAGAGTACTGTATTTTCATATGCTTCAGTAAAACATTCAGTGTCATTCTTCAGCAGTATCTACGAAGAAGACCACCCCCTTTAGGCTTAATGCTGCACCAGACTCTGTGAAACAACTGCTAAGGAGTATGTTAAGCGTTGATAATTTTCAGGGTCCCCAAAAGAACATGAACTCACAAGGACACTATAAAATTAGAAATATTAACTCTATAAAATAAACATTATCATTATAGACACACTCACCCAAAAGCAGGGCTTGCATAAATACTTACCCTTCCACAAGAGTTCTATTGGCCAAGCGTATGCAGTGCTCCCAAAGGATGTTGGAGACTGGCAATGGAATACGGACTCTCTTAGACACATCATTCAACCTCCTGTTAAATTCTTCAAATTCCTGATAAAACATAAAAGGTGTTTATTACTTTAGCATAAAATGGATCACACTCTATACATCCAACAACAACAAAAACTAATTAGAAATGCACATGAAAGAGAATTCTGAAAAATAATAGCAGAGAGGCTTAATATGCACAAACTGTAGACAACTCAATGTGTAAAGTAGAAAACATATCACTTTCTAGTATATCACTCACAACACTACCTCAGTGGTTTTTTTTAAAAGAACTGCTACTCTGTTTCCCGGAGCTGTAGCTCTCTGTGAAACTGACACTCTTAAAATGAACCAAGTAGCTTATCCTTCAAATGCCATTTTCATTGCCTCACTCCCTAAACTCATATTTAACTTCTTTAAGTCAATATACAGCCACTGAAGAAAATCCAGCGATGATCTCTTTATCCCTCTAAATACCCAGCCCAACAGCTTTTGAAGAGAAGCTCAGAAATACTGTAACCACTTTTCATTCTTTAACCTTCCACAATGGATAATTCCTCAGTGCTTTAGAAGGAGCTGAGAGCACCCACTGAAAGAGGCCAGATCAACAGTTTAGGACCACACTGCACCACCAGATAACTATTCAGATTAAGAGAAGGCACCTGTTTCCACATGAATCATCAATGGCCTGGATGGATTTGAGCTGATACTGTTAGTGAGAAACTAGTCATAACTGAATGCAATTACTGCTACAATGATTTTGTGACTTAAAGTGAAACAGAAGTCCTCTGCCAATGATTAAAGCCTTTATCATTTAAAAAAGTATCAAATGACTTCAATATCAAGCAGACTGGTAATAAACTCCTCTGTATAACCAGCAAAAGCCATTTGCAGTGCAGTCTTTTAATACCATACTTGCCCCACAGAGATTTTATTTCCAAGGCTGTTAATCTAGGGTTTTTTCCTTTTCCTTTTTTCCTTACACCCCCCCTTAAAAATTCAGTGAGTGAAGAAAATCAGAAGAGAAGCTCAGTAACCAACTGGCATTTAACACAAATTTTCTGAAAGATGAATTTGGCAAGGAGATGCAGGGTACCACAATGTCATGCTTTAACAGGCAACAGTTCACGCTTCTGAAGATGAAGATGCCTAACGCTCCACGATAATCAATTTCTTCAACAATCCTCTTTCCCCACTTTGTTTGCTTCCAACATACTATGACTGAATATAGAACTTGTATGTGTGCACATGACTGAAAGTAGTTGATTATTACTTTAAAGACTGTGCTTGTATCTGATGCTTCTGGAGTCCCAGTGTACACAAAAAATCATTCATTGCTTAGCAGTTATCTAAAAGCTTTTGTAGCAACTAGTACTAGCTATAGAATAGAGAGACCAGAATTGGTTTTAAATGGTATTAGCTCTGATTGTCCTGAAGCAAATTCATCAGCAGTTGCATACTCACAGAAGGGAAAAGTTTTGCCCTAGAGATCAACTATTTTAAGCACAAACTGGTATCAAAAAGTCACAGTAGCATAAACAAGGATAAGCATAAGGATTCCATCAAATTCAGTGCAATGATAGATCCTCTGTCAAATTCCTCCTTCTTTGCCTTGACTTTTTTTTTAAGCAGAGAAGAGCTACAGAGTACAAAGGTGTTATCCAAACTGTTATTCCACACAGATGTGTAGCTTTTTTTGTGACTCACACTTCACACATCTTTAAAATAAAATCTTCAGTTTCTGTGAAAAGAATTAGTAATTAATATAGTATAATTAATTAGCATAATTCTACCACTGCCAGAATTTCCCTCTGAAGACTTTTAGAAACATTATTTAGGCATATATAAAAGGAAGGGTTTGGGCTTGCCCCAAGAGCTAGTTCTGTATGCCATAAAACATGGCAATTGTATAATGACATCTACTGAATGCAATTGACAAGTTGGGCGAATGACTTCCCTTTACCTTCCTTTTCAAATGTTAACTTCTAAATATAGCAACTTCGATTAGTTACTGCGTGATCATTTTTGGTGCTGCTCAGCCAGAGCTCAACCAAGACCTACAGCTCATAGGATACGTCTCAAACACAATCAGCAAAATTATTTAGAACAGCAAATAGTGTGTTTTGGGGTTTTTTAACAAAGGCTATCTCTGGCCACTGGATTTCCCTCAGTGTTACTGTGTTTACTACACATTTCTCTACCATTCAAGACTTAGATGTGAGATTCATTAAACTTTTGTGGTCACTTTCACACACCATGTAGACAAAAAAATCATCACTGAAAACAATGCTTTGGAAGCAAGAATAATGAAACTTCTGGACAGACCTCATAGTAATTTCGCGTTTGTCAGGATGATGTATTGTCCTAGCCATGCCACTTTAACAGTTTTAGTGAAGTATTACAGCAATTTAGTGTTTATATAAACTCTAGCACATCATCTTCCATAAGCTATTCACCTTTAAAAGAGCATCTACATATACGTTGTGCTGTGACATGATTTCCTTCACATCCCATTTCACATTAGCCATGAGAAGCAGCATTTGTTCATAGTCAATGGCTTTAGCAGCAACAATCCAATAAACTGGTTTACGTAGTTCACTGGCAGTTGACACTGTCTGAAATAGAAAATAAATAAAATTCAATGCTGTAAATTTCTGGCTAGTAGGAGCAATATAGAACTATGATGTACAAGTATTTGCACCATAATATACAAGTTTCAAATCTTCTGTATGAAAATCAGCTGTGAATTACACAATTCTGACCTGAGAATAGAACTGCTGAAGAAAAGGCTTCTTGGCAGCTGGCATCACTGCATCAAGATGAGGCTGAAGAAATTCAAACTGCTCAGCCAGAAATACCCTTTGAAAGAAAGAAAATTTACTGTGAACTAAGTGCAACGTTTGGCATGTCTCTTTACAATTTTTACTCTACAGCTGACATATTTGGCAGTAACAATATGCAACTTTGGAAAATTTAGTCCTGAGAAGAACCATATCAGTTGCACGCCAGCATATCAACTAGCATTCTCAATTCTGACAACTTTAAAATGTACTTGCAAATAAGAAAATACTAGAATAAAGAGGCTTGAATATCAACAATTCATATTTCTGTTTTACTGAGGATATGCTGCAGAAGTCTGATCCAAGATCTAGTAAAGTCAGTGACCAAGAGTCACTCAATTTCCATTGCAGGACAGTCAACATCGCTATTAATATATCCATCCCAGAATTTCAAAATAGCATTCCTAATTAATTTTATACTAGTGAATCTATAAAATAGAACTTGATCTCATATTCCTTCTCAGGGGTAGAATTTGTAAATAACAATATAATAGGGAAATACATTTCTATCTAAGCATAAATGAAAAAAATATTTTTAAAATTAACCTCTAATATTTAAGTGTCATCTCGTGTGAGGAAAAAATAATTCCTATCTGACTCTTACTATTATAATCTCTTCTTGTCCTGTGGTGTGACATAGATACACTTCTACCCATTGCAAAGGACATTGTAATTCAAGCCAAATCAACTTGAATTAAGCAGTTCTGAGTCAAGTATTTAATACAAGGTGAAAATGAACCATACAGATCAAATATTCCCATTTGAAACTTTTTTCCTGTTAGATTTGGCCATGTATTGTCACAAATTACTGGATCATCTCCAGTAAAATTTCATTCCTTGTGCTTGCATGTTGCTAGACCAAAGAATTAGATTCCAGTACCTTTAATAAAGAAATTACCTTTATCACTCATATTTAAAATCACATTGAGAGACAGGAATTTTTGACCTGTCAAGAAAGCTTTGGATTGTAATCACAATCTCTTAAACAATCAATAGCTTTCACTGATCACAAATACAATGTGTACAGTAAACAACCTACAAGGATTCTGTGGCCACCACTCTCTCTGCCAAACCATACAGAGAATTGCCAGATGTCAAAACTACGAGATGACTGAGATGTGGGCTTGGCACCTTCTCTTTTCTCTCTTCAGCAGCTGTGAGAGTTCCTGAAGGATCAGCACATACCTCCTGAAACAAAGAATTAAACAAATTAAACCCCATAAAGCCAGCAAGGATGGCTCCAGCTGAACAGTTTCAGATGCCAGATAAGATGAAGGAATGTTTCAAATTCTAAGGTTCAATTTAAATCAAGCCTATTTCTATTTGAACAGTATATTAAAATGGGTGAAAAGAAATCATATCATGTGAATCAGTATCCAAGGAAAAAATAAATTAAAAGAAAAAGGCAGCAAACAATCTTCTCGCTACACCTTAACACCCAAACAGGCTTTAGCCCAACAGCCTTTTGGGAGACTGACTTTTCATCCTTGGAGACAGCATCTTCAATCTGACAGCAACCAAATAGACATATCAAAGGAATGTTATTTATGCATGGGCTTTACTGCTTATATGAGCTGCGGCTAACTTTGGTAAAATACAATTGATGTTCTCAATCAAGCTACCATTCCATAAAAACTTCTATCCTGCAGACATCTTGATGCTAGAAAGCAAGGAAATATTCACAGCAAAGGAATAGAATCTGTAGTGAGAAACAAGTTATAACAGTGTCTTGTTGCAAAATTAAAGGAAAAAAACAGAGGAAAAATTCTAGCCCCACGTTTAAGGAATGTAAGTACAGGGTACAGCTAGTAGAGGAATTACAGAAGGAAGAAATTCCCAGAAGCAGGTGTACAAAGGGACACCCTCTGAAACCTGGGTATTTCCCCAAACTGTTTCAGGGCATGAAAACATAAAGGTAGTTCTGGCTGGCTTGGATTCATTATTCACATAATGCTTATACACAGGCCACAAGAAGATGAAAAATGCTACAAAGTCAAGGTAATACAGCACCCAGAACAGGTAAGAAGACAGGCAGGATCTGGCACTGATTTGTGGTGCTGTACTTTCCCACTCCTTACTAAATTGCCTGCCCTTCCCACATTGTTTTCCCTTCCCCGCCCCTAGTCCTACCCACTCCCTCAAGTTCTCCCTGTTGGTCCCAGTACCCCAACTCCGCCCAGGTACCGCCCCTGTGCCCTGAGACCATTAGTCCATGTGCTCTCCGCCCCCCTCATCCCCAGATAAAGCCCTAAGTCCATGCCATGTGACTTCCTCTCTGCCTTGAGGAATCAACATGTCAGCATGTGAATAAAGATCCTCTGAGGTCCCCACATGGGGACCCTTCTCGCCTCGTTTATCACCACCGTGTTTGGGCAGACAGCTAGCCAGAGCCATGCGGGGCAGCCCGGAAGGGGCTACGGGAAGTGGGACAGCTGCTCTCCCCAAGAAAGCCTCGTTGCGCTCTCCGGGAAGGTCTGCGGCTTGCTACCATCGCAGGAAACTACAAACCACAACACTGATTTAATAAAAGCCTTTCAAGACCCTGGGGATAGAAACTGTGGCCAGAGTCTACAATCTATAGATGCTACAACATATCAGCGTGTATGTATGGAATGAAAACAAATAACAGTGACACCGTGACAAAGTAGTGGAAAAAATAACTTCTACAAAAATAAAACCAGCGGCCTAACATGGCTGCTGTAAACAGTGTAGGAACAACCAACCAATAGGACAACAATAACGCTTAAACAGAACATTTATGGTTGGACTCAAAACACCAAATTAGTGTAATTCTGAAATTGCTGTTAAAAATGGAAAAAGATAAAGCCAAAAACATGATGAAAAAAAGCAGCTTTCAAGTTTGTGAATTGTTTGTTTGTTTCATCCAGAGATAGAAATAAAAATAGAAGAAATTGCAGTGAGGTAACTAAGGAAGGAGGGAGAAAAATAGACTCAAGCTAACCACAACAGTAGCCATTAATTTCTTCTGGGCTTCACAGCAGAGAACAACCATGAGAAGTGACCTGAAATATTCAAACACATTTTTTTGAGACACTTTAGCTTAAGGAGGAGAGCAGTGAGCACCTGAAACACTGGTGGAACTTAGTAGTGGTGTCACTCATTCTTTATGTCAGGATTGAGACAAAGAGGAATATTTCACTGCAGACCTTGAAACGCCAAGAGAAAAACTATTGCACCTATGATCAGGTGAAAGCTGGAAAACCAACAGGGCAGTTATTCTGATAGCAAAATATCTGACAGACCCCTTGTGGTTGTATTGCAGCAATTAAAGGTAGGGCAGGTGAAAATTGATTATGTCAAAATGTGTAGAGACCTGGTGAGAATTTAAGTGACACAGGATGAGCAGAAAGATCAAAACTTTGCTGCTATAGACAAAGCAGCACCAGAATGTGTTTACTGCTTGGATGAAAGCCAAACCAAAAGTGACATTAAGAATATAAGACAACTGAGAAGATAATAGTGTCCAAGCTGTTAAAAGTGATTTGAGGTGTGGAGGAACAAAAATTCACAAGTTCCACTTTAACTCTCTGAGATTTTATTTTGCAGTTTCCTCCCGTGGTGTGACAGCCTAAGGCAATAGGGAGGTGGATTTGCTAAATCAGAAAGGCTCGTTCAGTTCTGCATCTCCGGAGACGTCAAACACAAACATAAAAATGGACTACAGCAGATGGAACAATGCACAGTCTGAGAAAGCAGAGTTCTCACTAGCAAGGGTGAGGAAGTAACTTCAGAGTTATAAAAAAAAACATTGTAATAAGGTTACAGACATAAGAAGCCAGTAAAGCAGGGAACCTTGATGGTTCCCCACAGAAATTCTGACATTAAAAACAAGGGCTGCTGACTGAGCAATACCATCAACACATCATTTGTGCACTAAAAGATCTCACAGAAATACATCAATGAGCCGAAGACTTCTAAAAGAAGCTTATGGCAAATGTGATCAGATCCAGTTGCACTGAGCACAGGAACAATTATAATGGCTAGCTATAACGTTATGTTATTTGAAAAATTAATTTTCTTTGCTCTGATCTGTGTTCACATTCAGCCAGATAAACTTGGAATTAAACTGACTAGGTGCTTCACAATACTATGAAGTTTGCATTCTGCTCAGTCTATCAGAATGGATAACCAAGCCAAAAGGCCTGGATATTTGCTAAAGCTCATGTAACCTCTTTCAGAGAGCTCTAAGGTACTTCCTGAGCACATCCACATGTTTACTGCAGATAGGCAATGACATCTAACCATCTCACCACAACGAGTTCTCTAAAAACATGAACTAAGCCAAAGAACATGTTGATTAACTATGAAAAGTCCCTCTTTATCTGCCCTCTTTTTCTTTTTTCACTTCATACCATTCTCAAAAACCCAGATCAAAACAAAACAAAACAAAAAAACCAACAAAAAAAACCCAAACAAAAAAGAAGCTTTGAAGTGTTTACACAAGACAAAAATAGCCAAACCCACAGCCCACCAAGCAATGCTTATGCTTAGGAGAGACAGTGAGTGACAGAGCTGGGGGAAGAATATCAGTAGTAAACATTTAAGAAGCTTTTTTTCTTTCAAAGACTAATTACAAATTATGTAAAAACCAAATATTATGAAGACTTCATTTTGTATTTATCGCACTTCAAAGTTGCCTGCCACTTTAGATACATTTTAAACATTTTTTTTTCTTCCTTTCTGCTTCCCATGAAGGTAACTTATGAATCTTTTAAAAGCCAAAATTGTGTTGCATCTGGAGAACACAAAATGTACATGAGAACTTGCTAAATCAAAGATATGCTAGCTTCAACTAGGGAGTCAAACTCTGGTTCAAATATCGTGGCCAAACAGCATGAGCATTTCATTCTCCTAATTTGTTCTAAAAAGCAGGCACTGCAAAAGCGTGTTGATAGCAAAAAGGAAACAGCCAGTGTGCCAATACCCCCAAAAAGCACAAGATCACTCTGAAAGAGCCTCAGTGATGCAGGTGCTTTTTCCTCCTGCCTTCATTAGCAGAAATGATCAAATTACTTGAAAGCAGCAAATAAAGGGGCAAAACATACAGGCTGGAACAGGAAATAAGGCTACAGACTATTTACAGAAATCAGATGTTTTTCAGTGTACTGGACTTTTTAAAGTTAACCCTTCCAGTAATGAAGAAAATCTGCAAGAAAATGTCTGTTGCCAGAGATTCCCTTTGTGTACCACAGCAAACAATTATGAGTCCTGTAAAACTGCCAGCCTCAAGAGGAAGAGGAGTAGAAGCCAGAAAATTAAACAGCAGCCAGCCAAACTATAATTTCAAGAAATGTCAAGTTACAGTGAGAACATATTGAAGCACCCAGTATTAAGCAAGCAGAGAGCAATACTAAAGCAGAATAAACTTGCTTAGCTTTTCTCTGCATCAGACTAGCAGGTCTTGCTGATCCAGCAGAACTGTGATATGTCAAAGATATATCACAGCCCACACAACATCCTTGTAAGAAAATTGGACAAAATAGATTTCATAAAATAATTTCAAAGTATACATGGAATTGATGCAAACTACAAGATGCTCTTCTCCTTCCTTGCCAAAAAAGGAAAAAACCCAAAGTGTTAAAAAAAAATTTAAAAAATTATTAAAAGCACCAGACTTACCTGAACAATAACCCAATGAACTGTAGCAGGCACAGCAGGACAGGTTAACCAGCACTGCCTGCAGACACCTTACAGCAGGTCTTACCTACTTTCTCTAGTCTTAGTTTAATTTCCTCATACTGTCATAGGAAAAGAACTGAGTTTTCTAATGCTATGATAGGCATACCCAACTAGCAATTATTTATAAAAGCTGCTTTGCTATAAAGGCCTGAAAATACCAGGATGAATCGCTAAAGCAGGCTTATGACTGCTTTGCCTATTTAAGGGTTGCTAATAACAGTAGTGTAAGCTACAGTGTGTGCTTTGGGAAGTATCTTTGCAAGATATCTACAGTTGAATTAAAATTCACCTGTAACAGGTTTTTACAACAAAAAGGTATGTATTAGCAAATAATAGGTATCAGATGAATGGGAGCATGATACTGTTTAATTGTTGGGTACTTCACCTTATCATTTAATTGTTTACTCCCAAGAAGAAAACTTTTAATGAACAGGAAGAAAAATAAAACATATCTGTGTAAGGAACAAGCCTCTCCTTCAATCTCTTCCTCTAAAAATGTCATCTGTAACAAGAGAATATTTTCGTTTCAAGTTTGGCTGAACCCAGTGGCAAACCTCTGTTAAGCCTTCACCTCAATGGGAAGAGGAGACTATAAAGTAATTACCTAAATTAGAAGTATAAACTATATAAGCAAATTATCTAAGTTAAGAATTTGACATTCAGTTTGCCAGAGAGACATTTTTACAGGTCTGATCTCATTGTGAGAACAGAAACACTTTTATTTCAGTTATCCAAAAGAATTTATAACTGAAGTAACTGATTATCTACCAATTATGGTAAAATAGTTGACAGTTAATTACAATCATCCACTTTCACTAACTTTAAACAAAAAACAGTAAACTCCACAATCTGTCCCCAGCACACAAAGGGCTGCAGATCACACTCATAACCAATAATCTTTTAAAACTGCACTTCTTCTGGCCTAAAATTTTTTGCACAGGATTTCAGTCTTAGAATTGTTTTGATTTAATATACATACACAATAGTAAAAATTTTAGGTTTGATTTTGCAGTAACTCTAAATGTTACTGAAGAAATTCCAATCTTAAAGGAGTCAGTGGTGTTCAAAAAGCATGGACAAAACTGTACTATCTGAATATGTTCTGTCAGTAGAACAGTCTACAGCAGCTGTGACATACCAACACTGTTACCAAGAACTTGATGTGTCCTGATGGACAAGGAAAAGCAGACTAACCCCAAATGTTTACATAAAACAGGATAGTTCTATCATCTCTGTATATAAAACTGTAATTAATAGTTTCTGTAATATCATGAGCATAGATTACAAGAAAACAAACTGATCAAAAAAGTATAACTCCTTATTGTATTCAAAAGCTGTCTGAAAATAGTTCAACTACCTCCAAGTAGATGCTTAATATACAAGAATTTTTTATCACAAGAAATGTACTGAAAGCAACCAATCAGGGTTTTTTCCTCCCCCCTTTCAGCCTACACATCCCTAACTGTTCTAGAAACTGAATGCTGAAAATGATAGGTAGGACCAATTGCAAAAGCACATTGCTTTCAATGTAAAAGTACTTCTTGAATATGTTGTAAACATGTTAAGGTTATAAAATGCTACTTTACAATACTGCTACTACGTTTTAAGTTGCAAGATTAGTATTTTCTTGCTGAGGGGCACAAACCTTACCAAGCAGGTAATCTTGCCTCAACTCTCAGGAAGGTAAATCAAACAATGTAAGCTCCTACAATGATCACCACTCTACAGACTTTAAGAAAGCAGATCTTTAAAAAAACAAACAGCAAACCATCCTGAGAAACCATGCTTTTAATATTCTATTATTTACAATCCTTTCCATGCAAGTGATATCTTTATAGCATTATTGAAGAGCCATAAAAGGGATCCCCAAGCTTCCCAACACTTACAGCACACACATTTCACACTGTCCCCAGGGCTGAATTAATCAGCGTTGGCTCACAGCATGGTGAGGTTCTGATTTCAAGTGTGGATCCTCCATGCTGCGTCACAAAACAAGCATGTCCTAAACCTCAGTTGCATCAGACCCACTGACTTCAGTAAAAGAGTGCAATAAAGTTTGCACTGAAACTTCTGGAATCTTTGCATTTCTTTTCTTTTTTAATGTTCAAAGTTAAATGGCAGACTTTTTGTATAAAAAATTACAAGAAGTTGGAAAGTTTATTTACTATCTTGTTGCAACCAATGCAACAATGCCTCTATCAGGAACCACTGTGTGCTGACAGACAACTGAGAAAATGAGTCATTAACTACGCCCTAAAAAGATAAATGTCAAGTGAGACTCCACCAAAAAACACATACACAGGGAGCCTTAGGAACCTGAACCACTACCTTGCAAAAAAACCACGTAAGGTGGTCTGGTCTGCTCATACACATTTTTACTGCAGCACTTTCTTGTACAAAGAAAGTTTCTCAGGAAGAGCTGCTGCTGGTTCCCAGGTGCTCAGCTGTGACTCTGTGGGCACCTGCACTCCTCTGGAACCAGCCCATTTTGGGTGCCCAGCAAGAAGAGTCTGATGTGACTAAAATGAGATGTCCCCAGAGACTGCTTAAGAAGAGACCAAGCAATTGCCAAAACCCAGAAAATGTATCCAATTAAATAAGCTCAAACACTTCAGTAAATTATTCCAGTCTACTTGGTAATACAGTCAAGTAAACAAAAAAAAAGCTGTATGAAGAACTCTAAATGAATAACATGAGGAAGGAAAACACCTGCAGAAGTCCTAGCATAATTTCAAAGTGCTTGTCATGTCAGAACTTTGTATACACAGAGTTCTCTTCCCTTGACAAGCAATTCATACAACACCTTAAAAATTGTCAGTATGTACGCTTAGAAATCTCTTTTAAAGAGAGGAAAGAGAAAATTCACAAACTGTGTTTTCTTCTTTTTTTCCTCAGGTTTTGTTTTTTTCCTTTTAAGCAGCAGGAGACCAAGCATGGATTAGAAATATTGCACAAGTTATCTTCAGCCAAATAAAACCTCACTAAGAATCACAGCTACCATTTCACTGAGGACCTCAGCTATGCCCTTTAGGAGCTGCATCCTGTGCTAGGCACAGCCATGTCAGGTAAACAATTCCACAGCCAAGACTCTCCAGAGCTTGCAGTTAGTATTTGGCCAAACCATATGTAACAGGGCACCTGTCCACACTAGGTAATGCAGGACTATGATGTGACATTTTAAGTAACACCAAACTGTTTTGTTTCCAGCACTGGCGCTAATGTAACTGAATTGTACCATTCCACAGGATCAAAGAGTCAAAGGCAAAATGGGATAGGAAGTCAGACATGAAGAAAAAAATTTATTCCTACCAATCTTTACCTTATTTGTACAGCTGAAAAATCTACATTTTCCATCTCTGCACCATCAATCTCTAACCTGACTCTGCCAAAAGACATATTTCTGGGGAAAGAGTCCAAAAGGTAAAGACAGATTCTAAAATACACTGACCAATACTCGTAGCTCCTTCCATCTACTCTTCTATACATTGTATTGCAATGCTTAGATACTTTACTACATTGATTTATTTTCTACTGCTGTAAGACACAGTAACTCTAAGAAACTTCATTCTAAATTTCAGTTTTGTTTGAGGAAGCCTATTTGCAATGAATTATTTATGAGTATTCCATGGTTATTTGCCCTCCCAATCTCTTTTTACATCAGTATCACTCAAAGCAGCTATTTACATACACAGGACATTCACAAACAACATCTAGGCAATGGCAGTATCACAATTACATTACATTTTGTGAAGATAAGGAACCTGCTTAAAAACAGAAAAAGCAAGGAATCAGAAATAGGTATTTTCCTTCCAAAGCACCAATTACCGTAGATCACACAACAAACTGATTGATGCCTTTTACCTGGGGGTTTACAGGTCTCAGTGAACTAATATGGACACCATTACTGTGTGAAAACACACTCCTGTTAGAAATGACAAACAGGAGAACATAATGTGTGTTGGTACAGCAGTTTTTCATCCCCTTTTCACTCTTCTCTTTCTGTGTTTTCTTTTTAATACAATCCGCTTATATGAATGAGCAGAGTGTTTGTAGAGTGCTACTTCTGGAGGATCCAGAAGTAATTATTAAATTATTAACTCTGAAGCTTCTGCATAGCAGAAATCTGTATGAAAGCTTTGTGCTAGCTGTGCAAAGGCCTGACTATGAAGTTCAGATACACATATGAAGTTCAGTACAGTGTAGCCAAATAAATCATTTAAAGTCATGCTATTCTCTTAACTCTCAGACATGAAACTACTCTGAACTGCTTTAAAAAAAATACTCTTAGTACTTTATTTTTTTATACTTTTGATCTAGCCTAAAGGTATTTCTTTAAGGCAAAGACGAGTAGGTTATACACAGAAAACTGCTTACTCAATCACTGTAAGCTGTCAGCACTTACTATACTATAGTAAGTTACTATATAACTTAACTATAAGAAAGCAAATAAAGCTTTGCTAATTCATAGGCCTGTTTTATTTTTTTAAAATTAAGCCTATTTATTTATCAAAAGAAATTTCAGATATTACTTAAACCAGTATCTGTATTAGCAATGCAGAGACTTTAAAAAGAGCCAAAATTAGACTTCATTATTATTAAATTTGTAACAGTTTGAAATTGGAAGCATATCTAAAGCAGTAGTGTTTTAAGAACCTGCTTGATCCTTTTATCATTGTCATCATAAAGTCCTTCATCATTGTCATTTTGATTACATCACACAGAACATGCAAATTTTTTTAAAAGTCCAAATTAAAAATGTTTCTGTATCACAATTACAACCAGTAGGGGCACATTTACTACCAACTGAAGTGGTTTGGTCATTGCTTTTTGTGTGGGGGTTTTTGTTTACCATAATGTGGTTTATTATTTATCAGTGTAGGAGAGACATAGTGACATTGAATAATATGTATCACAGCTGAGGTGTCACATTATTGCCTTGCAAAGAAGTTAACAGGACTAAACACATGTTCACATCTCAGCTATTTCCTGTTCACTGTCTAAAACATTAATCTAAACTGCAAGAGGACTTGCTGCAGTTTATAAAGTACAGTTGGTTTTGCTATGAAGTTTTTGCTATGAAGTTTTAGACTGCAAAACAGTGGAGAAGTGATTCAGCTATAGTTGAATACTGCAACTGAGGGGACAAGGAACCCCAGCAGAAGCAGGAGGCATGTGATGCATGAGAAGGAATGGATGGAAGTAGAGGAAGTGCTTTAAATTGCTGCAGCCTTTTGCATACTTGCCACAAGTCAGAAATTTGACTTAGTCTCTCAGTGGTCCAAATAAAAACCAGACTAGTACTTCTTTTCCAAGTATGGTTCGTATGCTGTAAGCCCAGTATATGTTAAAGGACAGAAACTTCTTGCACTGTAATAATGGGAAAATAGAGCAGCTCCATAAGGAGTTACAGGGAATGCCTCCAATCGACCTCCATACTCTTCATACTGAACATGCTACAAAAATGCAAGAAAGAACACTTAGAGCTTTAACTTGCCAGAAGTGGAACTCCCATTCCACATTGCTTTTTCCTTCACAAAGGAACCTTAAAACTCAGCTGAATAACAACAAAATAGTATTATAAAAAAAAAAAAAAAAAAAAAAGGTGTATGGTGTAAACTAGATGGCATTAATTCAATCTCAAACAGAAACTCCGGGAACTCTACGCAAAGCTGGAGGGGGTGGCCACTAAATCCTCCAATTATTCCTCTAACTCCTGACAATAAATACTGAGTTAGGAGGCCTTCATCCACTGACATCTCAAAAAAAAAAAGGAATAGATGAAGTCCAAGAGGAAAGCTAGAAATGATCCAGTCTAAATTACTGAAGAGTCTTGATATACAATCAGGTAGCTCAGCCTTCACAGACACAGACAGACTTGTGAAATTATTCTGATCTACATGCAAGTCTGAGTCTGAGTCTAAGCTTTGGTCACAGACTCAGAATTGTCAGATTCAGAGTACCTTTATGGAAATAAAATACTGATGCTACCATTAGGAACTGAAATGTGACAGAAATGCAGTCCTTAATAAAGTTACCATGGAGAGAAGACAAGGCAACAACCTTAAATTCCCAGCAGGCTGTGGGACTGAATGCCACAACGCAAACATGAATACTTTCAGAAAGCAATTTACAAAAATCTAAAATAAGATAGGAGAATCCCTTGAGCAGTTCAGAACCGTCCATACGGTCTTGAGAAATACTCTTTTTATGACATAATTAAAATGAACCTTGACTTTCACAAACTCTTAAAAATAAGCAAACAATAAACAAAAAGACCCAGAACACTTTTACTTCCTCATAAATCAAAAACTGAAAATTTTCCATTTACAGTATAAGATTGGCGTAACTTCATAAGATATTAATAAATTTCATGGAATGTCTTTAAGTTAATAGCAGTTAGCTAAGATTTCTTCTTTCAAATCTCACATTGAATATCACTATTAATTTCAATTGGCAATAACATTATCAGTTACAGTACTATTAATGACTGAGGAAGAAAAGAAACTGCTGTTATTTTTCCATTTCACTCCTAGAAATGTTTTTTTGGTTTTTTAATTATTTTAACTGCTAAAAAAAAATGAAGTCTGTAAAGCAGTCAGGAACCATCACTATAGAGAAATTTTTAAAAAATTAATTCCATAACTTGCCATTTTTCCATAATCTTTAGCTGATTCATTTGCAAGTTCTTCCTAGAATTAATTTTTCTTTCTGTATACACTGCCTTTGAGAAGAATATCAAGAAGCCTTTTTCTGTTTTACAGAGGGCTAGGGTTATTAGTTATCTCATGCTCCCTCTACTGACTGTATAAGAAATGGCCCCCAAACCCTTTAAGATGCTTCTCTGAGAAAACGGTTTAGGATTCGATAAAATGCTTCAAGGAATTAAAAAAGAATAAAGTACATTTCTGTGGAGTGTCAAATCCTTGTGCAAGTCAGAGTAGAACATCTTTTTCTTCTTTATAAGATAGAAGCCCCAGAAAATAAAACCTTCCTGTAGCATCCATTGTATTAACTACTAGACAAGCCATTTATGATACCCTTAGGAAATTTCTTCACAATGTTTCAACGGTTTTATATTTAGGTGGAATACGAGAACTTCAAACGTCCATTTCTAGTTTAGTTTTTAGCAATATTTCTTTATAATCTGCTGTTCAGTCGAATCCACGAAAACTACCTACAGTCACCTTTACCATCCTCCTGCGAAGAACAGTACCCTACTGCCAGTGTGACACAAGCACCGTATTTACTCTTCACATTCTGAAAATAAATCATGACATGACCAATGGGATATAACGTAAAAAGTACATCAGGGAAAGTTCCCCTAAATTAAGAAAGGACTTAGTACACTACCTCTATTATCCTGAAAGGCAAATAATCTTCAGAATAGCTTACTGTTTTGTAATTCTTTAACTGAAGAAAAATGAGTCATCTATTTCTTTTTATAAAATGTGTCTTAGTAAGGATAATACTGAATGTCTCTCTTTATTACATGAACCGTAATAGAAGATTTAAATACAGAATTTCATTGTTTCATTTAGCAAAATCTATTTCATTAGTTTTGCTTTACATTAGAAGCAAGTGATTTCATACAATAATGACCTCTACATCATGAAACTAAGCCTTTGTTATTAGACACTGAATGTGAAAAGAGAAAAAAAAATCAAAAAGCTACGATGAAATATAATTCCTGAATGTTGTACACAGACCTTTATCCCACTGAGCATTAACAAAATCCAGGAACTTACCAGATCAATCAGACTCTCCTGGATTCTGTTCAGTGTGGTGCGTAATCTGCTGCTACTGAGGCCCAGTCCTGTTGATTCAAACTGGAAGAAACACATTCTCCTTAAGTTGGGAAAGGAAATCTCATTGGTTTTAACTTTAAAGTTATACAGCAAAACTTAAGTTTGCAAAGACTATCTACAACTTACTTACACTAAAGTTTTAGCACAGAATCACAACCATACAAAATGAAAAGGAAATCGACAGAGGTCACAGCACTCAACACTGCACTGGTGTGAAGAAAGACCTAAGTATCTTTCATGAAGATGACAGTGTATCATTCATACCAATAAAACATCCAGTATCTCTTATTGCTGTAATTCTGTATTTGGCTGCAGGACTCCAGATTTTCTCATTTGGGTGATGAGCCCGGAATGGTGCCCCATGATGCCCCCTCCGAGCCTTGCCTTCACACCACACCCAAGTCAAATGGGTTTCACTCCTCTTTCTAGCTATAAAATCTCTTGTATTATCAAATATATATCTTGCATATGCAAAAATTATAACTACTGATCTTTATTAAACAGTCATTATTACTTAATGCCTATAAAGATCTACCTCAGAGATGTGCCATCTTCATGTTCATGGCTCAGGAGTGTATGGGGTAGATGCTCAGCTGGGATATATAATTATATATATACACCTATGCTATACATACGTATTTATTTTATTTATATATATATATATACACACACACATATGTACACTAATTTCCTGCTAAGTGCAATGGATTATACCAGCTGAGGGTCTGATTTGACATGCATAATTATTGTAACTACTTCTCTTCTACTGTTAATAAAAAAACTCCCAACAAACTAACACAACACAGAAAGTGGAAAGGGGACATGTAAGAAACACACATGTAAGTCAACAGCCTGAAAGGATTTGAATACAGTTCTGGTATGTGATTCACACCAAAAGGCAATTTGCTGAACAATATCTGTAGCACTGTTTTTCACTGCATTATTAGACTTCCTTTCAGTGGGCTGAATCAGGGAAGGAAGTATTTGAGTTCATGTGACCTCCTCCTCTCCTTTTGCATACAAACAGGTATAATTTAGGTCCTCATTTACTGCATCTAAAGTTTCTGATTTAAGATGCCCATCTGCCCCAATCCTTCTATATATTAAATGACAATTTACATCTGAGTTAAATTCCCACTGGAAGTACACTCTGATGAAAATTAAAACCTGATCTAGGAGACATAACCTCATTTGATAAAATGGTAAATAGAAATGTTCATGCCTTTATTTTATTGCAGGTGAAGTAACCATTTTACAAAAATAATTTGTATTTTTCTTCAAATATTTACTGTAGAAGCATCCGTTCTAAACTGTCTTTGATTTTGCAGGTGTATGAGTGAAAAAGAAAGTAACTTTTTTTCATTAAAGAAACCCATCCTTAATTCTCCATGTTATCTTTCTTCCCTTCTTAACATAATATAGCACTTTTTCAAGACATGGACATAAGGACTGCAAATTCAAGACTGACTATTCCCTCTGTCAAGGTAAGAACAAACTGAAAAAAACCCCTGCTTAAAGGTAAAAAACCCACAGATGTTAAAAATTTATTTGCAAGTTTCAGCCATTTAAGGGATTTGCACCATCAAATCTATCATTAATTCTTCTTCTTTCTGCCTTTCAATTGCTAACTTTCAATTGCTATCAGTAGCTTCTACTGATTTATCCTACAATGATATATTTCTTTCTAAGAAGTGGTGATTTCATATTGGAAACATATCTGAATGAAAAGTAAAAACAAACATAAATTTCCATGAAACATTACATGTTTACTGTACTCTAGATTTACCAGGCAACCAGTCACACTCTGAAGTCAGAATTGTGTGTCCATATGTATGAGGGAGGAGAAAAAACAAGAAGCAAACAAAAAATCCCACAAGCAATTGTTGCTCAGAATTTTTCCACAAGGACAGAACCTCATGGCTTCACAATAAACATTACACTCATCAGTATATCTGACTCACTACATAAAAGATTCTGCTATTTCTATGTGCAGAACTATAGATTTCTAAATTCCACAAATTGATGACCTAGTAAGGCTAGTAAGCAGAGCATCAAACAATTTGAAGAATAATTCTATTCATCACCAATTTTACATAACCTTTTATAGTTATTTTTAAAAAAATTAAGTTTACAAATTAGTGCAATGTCCTGTCAAAGAAAACAAAACTCACCTCAATTTTTTTCTGCTAAGGAAGACTATTTTGTGGCATGTTCATTAATGTCTTAAGTTTTAGTGAGTAGATGTTAAATACAAGCAATTCCCTTTAATTTTATTTTGTCTTGCTCCATAATTTGAGATAAGGCAGGCTTAATTTGCATCCCACAAATAAAAAAAGTTTTGAAAGCAATTCTGGTTACAACAGAGTTTAATTTTTGGCAATGAAGAAAGCTAAACACTGACTACATAGGATAATGATTCTAAAGAAGTCTGGAAAGAGCAATGACAGCATCATGAATGCACATAGAACATGTATATTTTAAATCCCTGGTTTTCACTGAGCTGGCAATGAACTCCATATAATCAATCACTCCCCTTATGTGTGTACTAACTCACATGTACAACATAACCACAATATTCACAAATAATTTTAAACATTTAAGGAAGTTATACCAGCATACTCCAAGAATCCCATTTGACATTTTCTAAATAAAAATAAAACAGGAACACTCTTCAGTGGTCTAAATCACATACCATCACCCATCTCTACTTTCTAAAAGTTTAGAAACACTACAGCGAGTGAGGACATTTAAGCAGCATTACAAGAGGGTTTATTACAATCATAAACCCTTGTAAGCATTGTGTTTCCCACAGAAAACAATCTGTCAAAACAAATACTAGGCACACTACAGAAACATCACAATTTTACCACCCATCTGCTATAACATTTACCTGCCTAGCACTGTGCTGTTCTCTGTTAGAAGCACAGAGTGAGGAAGTCAGTATGGGCTTTAGAAACACAAAGCAGGAGGTGCAAAAACATAACAAAAAATGCAACACAATGTGAATACCAGAGCAACTAAACCAATGGAAATCAATTATCTTAACAAAAAAAACCCTAAAGAACCCCAAACCACAAATAAACAAAAAAATAAAATGAAAAACCCAACAAAAACAAAAAAAACCCCACCCATCTTGTAAACACAAATTGCAAATACATTTCCTGCCAAATAGAACAGTTCAAAACCTTCTAGAACCATATGTTGAGTCTGAAAATTCCTTACAATTTGCCAACACATGATGATGGATTTGGAACCCCTCAGTAGTGTTACTTGTGGAGTAATTTAGGGGCCAAGAAAGAAGAAAGTTGTTTTTACACAAAGCTATTAAAACAATTCTATTTAAAGCTGATCTATGTTATGTAAAGACGTTGCCAACAAGCATTTATTTCAACTACATGATCACTCAAAAAAAGTTTTCATTAATGCAAGTAGTTTGACAGAAGAATACTAGATCTGAAAAAGTGTCTTTCAAACATCTTAAACTTGAGTTACTACTTAACTTTCATGCCCCCTTTTCCTATATTTGCTATTCCTCTGTAAACTAGAGAAAGACATATAGAAAAAGTCCACCACCTTACAGTCTAGGCTCAAACCACCCTCCTTGTACAGTCTGCTCCTCTGCTACCCACCTTCTACTACTACTTCTAAGTATTTCATTGTTTTTCCTCCTTTTCAATAGTGCTGGAAAAAATAATAGAGAATCCATCTATTCAAAACATAATATGATTAATGTCTCAGTGACAATAATGCTCCCAATACTTCTTTCCCTTATTGCTGATCTAATCAGCCTTTTCTTACTCCTACCTTCAAATCCATTCTCTTGCCACTATTTTTTCTGGAGATTACCTATTAGGTAGTATTTTAAGCAAAGAGATCTCCTCTGTATTTTTATACTGTGTGTACAGTGATACATGAAAAAGAAAAATGCTTCTACCTACCGTGTCATTTCGGCCAAAAAATGTATAGACTGCATACAGATAGTAATCAAAGAGCTGGGACATGAAGTGGATCACATCAAATGCAATCGGTTTCAGAATATTCATCATCTGCATGTATTTCCCTTAAAAATTAAATACAGAAGATCAGTTTCCTCAGCACAAGTGCTAAAAAGACAGTGCCAGTTTTGACAAACTCAAAATCAGCTTTACAAAGTGTATTATCTAGCTTTCAACGTTGATTAACAACTTAGTAACAGTTTACAGATTTTGAGGTTTAAAAACAAAGCTAAAATGAGGGCCTAGACATTACAATTCTCTCAAGACTTCTCAAAATGTAGATGCAAATCCATACCAAAATGTCTTCAACCATTCTTGGCCTTCTAGCACCAAATTCGAAACATACAACTTCCTGTATCCTCTACAAGTTTCAGCTTCATTTAGCTAAAAAAATAATAATCTGCTAAAGTAGTCTCTAGCAAACACTATATAGAGTCACTGAAGATTTAGATGTGTTTATAGATGTACATATGGATCTTTTTCAAGCAATAGAAAAACAGAGTATAAAAATGGTATGTCCAAGATTGGATTTTACCCAACAACTCCAGAAATTATGTGCTTCACATCAGTGATATAGCATCTTCTGCTCTCCTTCCTTTTTATCGTGTAGTAAGAATCCCAAATAGTTTTAAGATTTAAGTTTGAAATGTTTTCAGGGGGACAGATTGTGGTAAAGGAGGACATCAGTACCCTGGCAAATCCAGGGAGAAGAATAATACCTTCTCTTCCTTCCTGTTCTCTGTTGTAACACACTTGACTTGGGAAAATATTTTTTTTTTTTAAATAATAAAAGAAACCCAACCACAGGACCTTCATCTGTATGCTATCTGAATCAAACTGATCATAGGATTTGGACACCAAAAGGGATTTTTTCCCTACAGACCTAGTTCACAGGGTCTATAATTTTCAGTTATTTTTGTTTTCCAGCATAGGACATGGCTCTCCAATGGGCCATAAAAGAAGCATACTTAATGAAAACCCTGATATTACAGAGACCCCCACATTTCCTGCTGGCTACCTCAAAAATTACATCCTACTTGCCCTTTTAGTGTTTTAAAAACATAAACAACATGTAACAAGCTTTTGGTTACTATAGTAAGAGACAGACAGCAATTTTTGAACCAGAACACAAATGCAGTCTACCCAGCACGTAGGATACAGCAGGTCATTTCACAAATTGTCATATTCCAGACATGTTTTGATACGACAGACTGGAAAAATTACAGGAAGGTGCTAAAACAATTTCTTCTTCTTGTAGTCAGCAACACTCATTTTCAAGTTAATACTGTGCCCAGAAAGGTAATTTACTAATAGACAGAGAAAATACTGGTTTAATCAGAGAAACTGGGTAACAAAGAGACAAAAGCTAGCTTTTAGTAATGAGGGAGTTATTTGAACTTTTCAATCAAGTAATTGTGTAGGTCAGCAAAGATAACTAAGTTGAAAAACACATGATACATCTACATACCTGATAAAATGGTAGAGCACTAGAGTAAGAACCAAGCAATAGCCTGATATTGCTGCCTTCCAGGTTTCTATCTAATTCAGACTCCCTATTGAATACTATGTGACTATGCCCCTGTTTGCTAAGACATGCAAGAATATATTTTGTTATTTTTGGAGATTTGACACAGGTTGTAATAATTAATATTTTTCACTTCAGCCCATTTGTTAACACTATACTACTTAATGATTAATGTTTTGACCCATAGCATTATGAACAAACTGAAAAGTGGACTTAAAAAATTCTATTTGTCTTCTAAAAGAGAAAACCAAATGCGGTCCAATGCGGAAATTTCTGGATGTTTGTGAAATCATGGTAATGGTACCCTAATTAAAGCAAGTGTCACCTTCCTCTGTGCCATCTGAATATTCTGTATTGCCACAGGCTGACTTTTTCTACTTTGTGATAAACACATTTCTAAACTTGCCTGCAACCCAAACACAATATAAGAGTGATGAGTCACATTCTGGACATTTAAGACTTCCAAGCATCTCTGCAGCTGGCATGAATATTGAACGTAATCTCATGGGCAGTGTCTTATGCTTTTCCAAAGGGCTGTGCACTGTACACTGCCCAAGTATTGTCCCTATAAAAATCTTCCGATGCCAAGAACATTTCTCTATTACTGCATCACTCAGCATCTTGACACAAGTGTTCCAAGAACATTTCCTTCCCCTTTCTCTAACAGGACACCAATTTTTAATGTCTACACATTGTTACCTACTTGTGCTAAAGTTACTATTTTGGGTTAAAAAAGGAATATATAAGAACATTTCCAAACAGCACAAACACAGTCCAAATCATATCAAAATAGAAACTTGCAGAAATGCTTGAAAACAACACTTAAAGTTTCAGCAACTGAAAGTAGCTTGGATTTCTAGAGGCTCTAGATAGGTAAAACTGCTGAACATTTGCCAGGTTTCTTTTGAAGCATTGCTTGTAGAACTCCTTTTGTCCTTGAGGATAGCAAGTAGAGAGTATTCTTTATCAGACTAATCCATATAAAACTAACGCACCTCACAAATTAGCACACACAAATCTTTGCCAATAAATCTTTACCAGGCCAACCTGATAAAGTGAGTTTTAAACTAGGAAAGATGGGGTAAGGGGAGCATTATAGTGACCATGTATGCAGCAAAATAAGGTTTAAGTGGGGATACCTCCAGCAAGTACAAGCAGCCAAAGACACGAGTATAAGACAGGACCATGGGACATCCCCTTGCACTCCCACTGGGGTACTGACACATTCAATTACCTCTGTAAAGTGCCTGTACACCAATGCAGGCAGTGTAGGGAACGAACAGGAGGAATTAGAGATATGTGTGAAGTCACAGGGCTTTGATCTCATTGCAGTTAAGGAGGTGTGCTGGGATAGCTTGTGTGACTGGAACATTGCCATGAAGGGCTACATGTCGATTAGGAAAGACGGACCGGGAAGGCACGGTGGTGGAATTGCCCTCTATGTGAGGCAACACTTGGAATGTATCAAGCTCTGTCTTGGGGTGGATGATGAGTCAGTCGGGAGCTTAAGGGTTAGGGTAACAGGGCAGACTGACAAGGATGACACTGCCGGGGGTGTTTGCTACAGGTCACCTGCTCAGGAGAAGGGAGTGGATGAAGTCTTTTAACAGACAAGTAGAAGTAGCCTCATGGTCACAAGCCCTGGTTCTCACAGGGGACTTCAATTATCCTGACATCTGCTAGAAGAACAAAACAGTAAAGCAGAAAGAGTTAAGCATTGACAACAACTTCCTGACAGAGATGGTGAAAGATACCAATGAGGAATTGTGTGTTGCTCAACCTTATACTAATTAACAAGGAAGGCCTTGTTAGAGGTGTGAAGGCTGGGGACAGCCTTGGCTACAGTGACCATGAGATTGTGGAGTTCAGTATCCTGCATGAAGGAAGCAGGACAGCAAGCAAAATTGCAACACTGGACTTCTGGAGAGCTAACTTTAGCTTCTTCGGGGATGTTTTTGGAAGAATCCCATGGGGACGGGCCGTGAAGGAAAAAAGAATCCAAGAGAGATGGTCAGTATTCAAGCACCACTTCCTCCAGGCTCAAGAATGGTGCATCCTGATGAGCAAGAAATTGGGCAGAGAGAGCAAGAGGCCAGCATGGATGAACAAGGAACATCTGTCAAAACTCAGTAATAAGCAGGAGATATAAAGGAGGTGGAAGCAGAGACAGGTCACTTGGAACAAATACAGAGATGTCGTTGGAGTGATTAGAAAAGCCAAGGCCCACCTGGCATTAAATCTGGTCAAGAACGTCAAGGACAACAAGAAGGGCTTTTTCAAATACATCAATGACAAAAGGCCTCCTACTAAATGGAGAAGTAACCCTGGTGAGGAGATGCAGAAAAGGCTGACATACCAAGTGCCTTCTGTGCATCAGTCTTCAATGACAAGACCATCCCTCAGGAATCTCAGACCCAGGTGACCAGGAAAAAGGAATGGTAGAAGGAAGACACACACTAAGAGTTAAGATGCTGCTTTGAATGAAAAAGTGCAAAGTCCATTGTAGCTAAATCATTATCAAAGACTATGTGATTTAAGGTTTTTTTAATTCAAATGAGATTCTATGTTATGTGACCAATCACTCACTTCAGCTAACGACTTCTGCTGTGAGGTTTTTCATCACCATTATTTTCTTAAAAGGTAATGGGGTTTAAAGCAAGCAAAATCTAAGAATTCACCCTCAAAACCCATTCACAACACAAGCAAAAATGAGGCATAAAAAGCATTAAAACCCATCAACATAAGAAATACCCATTAAACTATTTCTTAGGTCAGAATGATAATAATTAAAAGATCACTGAATCAATATATACAATTACATAGTCATTAATTATTCTTGCTAATGTATAGTGCTTAGTCAAAATATTTCATACAAATTTAACACAGGTTTATTTTTCCTTTACATTTTAAGTCAACATGCAATGGCTTGATAGGAAAAATTAACCTTATAAATTAGTCTAATGGCTACATTATACTGGAAACAGAGAAATAATTACCTTTGTTTATTAATGTGAGGGAAAATCTGAAAAACTGCACTGTTCACTTGAAAATCAAGCACAGTTGTAGCAGCTCCCACTTCAATTATACATTAGCAACTCATTTATGCAGTTTATAAACATTAAGCTGTATTTTTTTTAATTCACCTAGCCTCCATACAAAGCATACAGGACATAGAAATAGCTCAAAATGGTTAACAAACACTGTAATACTCATTCAGTGGGTACTACTACACTCCTAAAAAATAAGGCAATGATTTCTGTTACTTGATTCGGCAACTTAAATCTGCACCTTCACCACTAAGACTGAAAAACAGCAAGAAAAACATATTCAAGACGGAAAATAGTCATCCAAATAACTACTGATCCACTGTTTTAATTTCTAGGATGCAGAATTTCGGATTGTTTTGAAGCAAGTGCAAAAAAGACAGAAACAGAAATATGGAAGCAAAATTAAGATAAACCATGGATCTAACAGAAGTGAACTGTACCAGACTAAGATACAGGCTTTTCTAAACAAAGTACACAGTACTTTTTATCTATCTGGGATTTAGTGAAAGTATTAGTTTAACAACATTGCACAGTAAATAAGTGAAGCTAGAATGTGTTGTAAAGGGAAGTAACTGGAAAAGCTACTAGTGGAGTTCCCAGCAATCATCCATTTCTTTAATATTTTCATGAATTACACCGGCACAAAAATAAGAGCGGTAATAGACAAAAATAAAGAGGCACCATCAAAATAGAAAAGGACTGACATAATGTAGAGCAGTACTTGATGACTGTTGTAATAAAAACTGGATGAAATTCAGTAACATAAATTGTAAATCCATGCATTTAGGGGACAATCAATTTAAAAACATGCATCTTTCTACTATAATCTAGCAGCTTTTCTCTTGGAAAAAACTGGGAAAGTGAAGGATCTGATTGCTGTACAAGGTCATTCATTACACATGGACTGAACTGCCAGTACAAGGAAGCTGTAAGAAATCAAAAGAGGTGCAAAACGGAAGGAACTTGTGACCAATGATGCAGTGATAGAACAATTAGATAATGCAGGAAGATGTCATCCAAATATGTAAATTTCAGAAAGCGCTATTGGTCCAAATAACTGTCTATCAACCCAGGTTCAAACCACAACAGTATTGCACATGATTTTGATAAAATTATAAGAAGAGTGGAAAATTTAAGTTACTGGCGAATAAACACAGAGGATACTAAAAACCTTGGCACACTGTTTAGCAAATCGAAGACTGAGAAGAAATAGGATTGCTTTCTGTAAAAACAGAAGAGCAGTTTGCATAGAAAAACAAGATGATCTATTAAACTTCAAAACTTCCTTTGTCCTAAGATCAAGTTGGCAGAAAATAGGTGGATTCTTTTTTTTTAATTTACAGGCTGACAAGGCTTCTGGAATAGAATTCCTGTTAGATAGAGAGGTGGGAACAGAAGTATTTTTAAGATGGAGCTCAAAACAAGCATATTTACAGGCAGTGGTAAATGACATCTTCCTCCTGCAGAGGGTTCCTTTCCAATTCCATGTTTCAAATAGCACAACTGTCACTTATTACAAAAACAATATAAAACACCCCAGCAGCAGAAAAATTGAAAATTGGTAACAATTCCAGAAGGAATTGTTTCCTCCAGAAGGAGGAGGAAGGAGGAAAAAAGCACATATATGAGCTTTTAAAATAATGTTTAATTTTGGGGTTATGAACATAATCCACACGTGGAAAGACTCCTTATGTAAAACTGGAAAACCAGAAATACTGCTTCACCTACTTGTACACTGTTTTACGGCAGAGACAGAGGATGGAGTTTGCATGAAAGTACCATGAGTAGTTTCCAGATTCAATCCTAAATTTTCTTAGAGCAAAATCTTAAAGTAGAAAGCAGCAAACAGATCTCTCCAACCTAAGTCACAGATCAATGCCAGATAAGTCACAAGAGAATGAACTCTCATTTCAGGTCTGTATGGTAATGCTCAAGGGAAAAAAAGGGTTTTAGCAAACCTGCAAAAAAAGCTTTAGAAGATTAATTCCTGACTTTCATGCTGCCCTCACAGACAGCAAAAGGTACTAACCAGGTGTTGGAGTAACCTTTTTTAAATGGGCTTACTCTGAAGTGCAACAATCATTTTCAAGCACATAAACACTGAAGGCAAACCTGATTAATGCAACACATACAGAATTCCTCTCTTGTGCCTACCCAGATAAATTTAGCAGTTACTTCCCCTTCTCTATAAATAAAACAGAAGTCAGTAGCAGAAAATTGCTATCGTACAATTACCTAGATCATCACACAGAAGGCATAATCATGAAAAATCAACCCTATCACATCTAGAATTGGAGGCCAGTGTTTTCACAGAAAAGTCTGGCAAGAAAAGACCTCAAGAAGTGGCCTAGTACAACCTCCTGCTGAGAGCAGGTCTAAAGAGATGAGGCTGTTCCTCAGCCTGTCCAGTCACATCTCAATCACCTCCAGGGACAGAGATTCCCTAAACTCCCTAGGGATTACTAGGATGTACGGGAGGGCTCTTTTCTTCTAGTTGATTACTATGTAGTAAAAACAGTTATTCTGAGTGTGAGAATTTGAGCAACAAAATGGAAAAAAACCCCAGTCTTAAAGTTCTTCCTTTTGCAACTGTTCTACTTTAAGTTAAAGCATTTAATATAACATATCAGCAAGATTGAGCATTAATCTTTTTGCTTGCTATCTCCATTCTTCTAACACATTCAGTATTTTAGACAGATAAACTACCACTGTAGGTTAAAACCAACATATGTATGCAGATTAATTTTCCAGGTAAAAATAACTCACAAGAGATAAGCAAATTTGTCTATTTAATTAAAAATATTTGTTTAGTGCTTTATTTCTATTTTATTAACGTTTTCAAAGAGTAGAAATAGAGCTCAACTAGGTATATTTTTCAAGGCCTTAAATATCATTTAACATATTTGCTATAATCCATAAGTTTGCACAAAAATCAAAAACACTTATAATAAAATTACAGTTATTCTACATACCAACAAGTCTTATTACATTCAGTGTAGTGTTTGTTAGAATAGGTGCATTCACTTTACTGAGGTTATAATCTGATCTCTTTCTGCTCCTCAGAGTTTCTCGAGAAACACTTGAAAGAAAACAAAATAAAATATACCAAATGTGAAAACATTCAAAGACATACAAATGACATTTAGTGGAAAATACATTATTCCTCCCCCCTTCTTTCACATAACAGTATGTCTTCCAGTGCAGTATTTTATATATACCAAACCACAACTGGGTTAGGATTCTAATATTTAAGAGAGAAGCCTGACCTAATTTACATAGAATTGTGCTAGAGAAAGGAATTTTTGACTTTCATTCTAATGCTGGAGCTCTGCAGGCCTCTGTCTTTCCCCAATGGTTATTTTAATCACTTTGACTCAAATTCATAATGCATGAAGTAAAGAGAATAAAAACAACACAAGTCACAACAAAAAGAGGCAGATTAGTCACCTACAGCTGAAAGTTACTGTCTAGAAATAAAAGCAATATTGAGGAAGATGAAACTATAAAAGTCATTAAATTTTTCATAAGTTTAATGCCTGAAAAAGGCAGGAAGGTAGACTTAATGATATTTATCCAACTAGAGACATTTTAATTTTCTACAAGAGAAACCTTCTGTCAGCTGCCATACCTCAAAATTATATTCTTCAAAAAATTTCAATTTCACAGCACAAACCTATGGACAGCAACTCTTGTACATTACTCTGCTTTGACCCAAGTGATGGCATTCTAGTTGTCCTGCAAACCCTACATAAAAAATGTTAGCCTGCTTCACAAAGTCTGAATGTACCTCTACGTTGTACAGAGTCCTAGACACAAACTTGTTTTCAAATCTTTTTAAAGGATAGTTAGTTGGCTTTGTTTATATGAATATATCAAAATAAAATACTTTTTTATATACATCAAAATAGAGTAGGTATATTCATTTATATATCTAGGTGTGGATTCTTAAAGTAAAAGAGAATTTAAAATTCAGAATTACTGTCCTCAAGCTATGGAAGAATCTACTTTTTTTCTTAATCTGTAGAAGTTTACTGTTCTGAAGAAGCAGAAGTCCAAAACTCAAACCATTTGTCAGCAAACAACTGTTTTTGACACAACAGAAATTACACATATACACAACAGCTGCTACAGAAGAACTTTCAGTTGACATCTAATCCTTACTAATCAGTTTTCCAGTACCTGCTTCAGAGAGTCTTTATCTGCTTTCAAAATGTTCCTTTCTTTAGGTTTCTCTGCAATAATGATGAGAGGTTTAATGTTCCTCCCCATTCTGGAGATCTAAGTGCTGAACCTTCTAACTGTGTGGGCAGCATAATGATTATTTGATTATTGTTCCACTGTTGAAGAATATACAAACTGAACTAATTAGAATACTGAGATGAAAAGCGGGTAAATTAGACCAAAGATGCACATTGCCTACTCACCTTTTTATCGGGGCATCTCCTGTCTGCTCATCCACATAATCTCTTTTCAGCTCTTCAGGAACATCACTGTCGCTATCATACTCTTGATATGCACTTTTTTCTTGTTCATCTGATTCATACTGTTAAAAAAATAATAATAAATTTGCTACGATTATTTTTCTTATAATATTGTCACTCATTTAATGTTGCACTTTGATCACTTTTTGGCTTTTACCTTGATTGTGATACAAATAACTCTGCTGGTTGAAAAGCTGCTGACAATGTTCTTTAAAAATGCAGCAGGCAAATTATATTATGTTGATTGAGTAAATATTTGCATCATTCTATTTCAGCTATTGATAATCTGTGTTGCTTTCTAGTTGATGCATATTTGAGCTTTTATTATTTGTTTTGTAATCTGAAAAAAAACAGTGATAAATCCTCAAAATTCATCCATACAGTGGCAGTAAAACAAACGGAAAAAAAACCCTCTGGCACTGCATAGAACTTAATTATTATTGCAAGAAGAACTAAACTATTGCTTCACAAAAATACTTGTTTATATTGTACACATTTAATTAAGAAAAGAAACCAAAACCAAAAAAATAACTGGCAGTTTTTGGCACAACTCCAGAATTTGCACTTGAAGAGACACTTGAAGAGAGAGACTTTTCCTTAACACATACATTGCTTTGAAGCCACTTTATACACACAGTCAATAATGACACACTCTGGTTCCAGGATCCTTAAGAAATGACAGCCAAAACACCTTAGGACATGTATTTTTTCAGTCATGCATGCCCTGGCCCCAAGTTGCTGAGACTTTTAAAGGCTAGCACTGTGAAACCACTATGTTATAAAAGCAAGAACCCCACAGTACAAACAAATTCAAAACAAAAACAGCTCAGGTGGAAAAAAAAGAATGTAGCATGAGACACTTAAGAGAAATGTTCAGACCATTAGTATTCCCAGGCAAAATATCTGCCTTATGAACATTTTAGACAAAGGAAAGTTGTAATGAAAGCAGCTCAGTTTACTTCAAAAATGAGCTGAGGTCAGCCTTGAATAAGGACAAAAAGAACCACAGTTTAACTAACTTGGCTGGAACATTAGCACAGAGAATTACCACCTCTTATCATGCATCAATATATAATAAATGATGTGCTAATTCAATTAAAATCCAGTGATGGTAAAACAATAAATTGACTACAAACTGTTAACTATAATTCCTATTGATGCAAGAAATCTGACAGTTGACATTAATTAAACTGTCCTAACATCATAGAATAAGAGGGATTTTGAGAAATTATTTTTTTTTAGCATGGAAAAATAATTAAGTTTTGTCAATCCAATGCTATTAATGATTTGGAAAAGCTCTTTATGAGATAAACACATCTATATTTTAAAGTATGCATTAACTCACAAATACTAAATAGTGACCTCAGCCTGAAGAGACCTTATAAATCTATTTTGAATATGCACAGTCTGCAGTAAATTTTAAAGTGCAAAAATGAATTCAGACATCTTGTAGTAATAATCAGTTTCAAGTGTTAGGGCAATCCACTCAAACCAACCCACAGGCAGCAAAAGTTGAAGAGTGTTACNGCAATCCACTCAAACCAACCCATAGGCAACAGTAAGATTCATCAAAGTTGAAGAGTGTTAGAGTACTGGAAGTTAACTGTATCACAACAAAGACAGTTTAAGAAGCTACAGAAAAGAGACATAAAGCATCTCACTGATGCCTCAAGATACACATCTGAGGTGACTGGGTCCAGGGGCAACAATTAAGCACTTAAAAAGACTTTAAAATTCTCAAAAGAAATCCTGACAGTTTTTCCCACCCTACAGATAAACTGACAAGCAAATTAACTGTTTATGTCCTTATCATGCTACCTCTCCCTATATTTGGCAACATGCCTGCATTCTCTGGAAACAAAATTTTGCAACCTCCATCTGAAATAATTCCAATTTTCAGTGCTAAAATGTGCCTCCACCTTAACCGGTCAGCCAAGACACTGAAACACAAAACCTTAGTAAAAATTTTATCCTACACCGTCTAAGCAGGCTATCTTTCTGTGTAAAGAGTAAAGAATAACAAAATAGGTGTATCTTCTCCTTTTTAAATAGGAGTTCTTTCTGTGTCAGCACTTTGGAACAGACAGTTGTGAGGGACTGAAACATTAAAGGTTAATGGCTCAAACAATCGGCGATTTGCAAGAGCAGCGGGTGCTCTGCTGAGGCCAGGTTTGCACACCCCAGCTGTGTGGTGGCAAAACCTCCGACCTACGTGAGACAGAGGGGGGTGCTCACCCACCACCAGAGGATGACCACGACAAACCCACCTTTGTTCAGCAACAAGCCGTTTTTTGAGCCAGATAAGAGAAAAGGCCAATAATAAGCAGCTCCTGCAAGACAGGATAATGCTTTTTATCATGCCAATGTCCTTCCCATGAGGAGGTATCACATAAGCCTTAAGGTATTCACCCCTTCTGATAAGACATAACTGGCTCAACTAAGCAGGGTCAAACAGCAGTCAGGTCATTTAGAAGGGGCCACAAACCATCGAAGACCCCCAAAATGCCCCCAGACTCATTTCTGGGGCCTTTTACCAGAGGACTGCACATGATCCAGAGTGTTGCAGCAGACCTTGTAAAACCCTGCCCCAGGGGACGTACCTGAGTGCTCCCCAGTGAATGTGAATGTCTATTAACCCAGTGAACTTTATGTTTGGTGCGTTTCCCTCAGCCCTGACAGATCAAGATTGTGACCATCACTTTGACCAATGGACATGGAAATTGCAAAAATCAAGTTTTGATTGGATGCATGAATGATGTTACCTTTCCACTATCTACTCTCATCCTTTCCTTCTTTCTTTTCATTGTATATTTTCTTAAATCATAACTTGATACTTTTATATTGTTATATTACTATAGATAATAACATACTAGATAGAACAGCTACATACCTCATTTCCACTGAAACCAAATTGTTCTAAAATAAATCTGCCATTTATATGTATGTGTAAACACACCGATCATTCAGTGTTGTTTCACTCTAATCCATCCCAAGGGATCTATTAACAAGAACCTCAGTTACCCTGCCTCTGGGACAGTAATAGAGAGAAGATTGAAAATGTCAAAATGGAAAGTAGGATGGTCATCTGTATAGTCACTTCAGTCACAAAATACTTTCGGTTCCAATACCAGCCCTGGTAGATGTCCTGTACACCTACTGACACTTTAATTAACCTGTCCTGTGCCTCCACTCAGAGAGACAAATTTCTGTCTGTTTTACATTTATGTTTTGTGACTCATGCAGATTACAAAGAGTGCCAGTAAGACCTGCAGAACCACTGTGTCTCATAAGCCTGCCGTGTCTGTGCCAGATGGTACCAGAAGTGGGATGTTGTAAGAGATTTCAAGCTCTATTACTTCTTAAAACAGGTTCATCTTTGGAGGAAAGAGGGAAAAGATAATATACAACTAAAGTCAGAAGAAGGTATTACAAGGAGCTATTGGAGAGAGTTCAGTGGAGGGCCACAAACATGATTAGGGGTCTTTCTTAAGAGGAGAGACTGCAGGAACTGGGCCTGTTTTGTCGAGAAGACTGAGAGGGGATCTCATCAATGCATACAAATATCTCAAAGGCAGGTGCCAAGAGGATGGTGCCAGGCTCTTTTCAGTGGTGCCCAGAGACAGGATGAGGAGCAATGGCCATAAACTAAAACACAGGAAGTTTCACGTCAACATAAGGAAGTGACAGAGCACTGAAACAGACTGCCCAGGGAAGTTGTGGAGTCTCCCTCTCAAGGACATTCAAAACCCACCTGGACATATTCTTGTGTGACCTGCTCCAGGTACCCTGCCTTGGCAAGGAGGCTGGACTAGATGATCTCCAGAGATCCTTTCCAACATGAACAATTCACTGATTCTGTGATTCTGCCTTACTGATAGAAGTCTGCTTGGCATCAATGTGACACTTCATGCTGGCAAAAGCCAACAAAACAGTGTCTCCAACATATTCATCAGCACTTGCTACCTAGTTTTTTCATCAAATGATTTCATGCTTGTAAAAGCAAAATCTTAGCACAGAGTAAGACAATGTCTTTTAAATTTTCTTTCAAGCTAGAAGAAACAGGTTCTGAAGGGTAAAATGTTAGAAATGGAAAGACCAAAGAAGGTCTGTTCTAAGTTGTTTGCAGAGTTTTCATATCTCATACAAATGTGCAGATAGAAATAAAACTACCTCAACATATCCATAGTCAAGAAATGAAGACAATTCTAGCCTTCTACAAACATAAGTATGCTGCTTACAAGTCACTAAACAAAAAATATGGGAACCATGTCGGCTCTCATTCACTAGCAACAACCTGCAAGGTATCAGAGGAGTTTAAAATCACCAACTAGCAATTATTCTTTTTTGTTCTTGAGATGTTATCCAGTCTCAGTAGCACAAGTTAAGCCCAAGAAAATATTATTCATCAAACTGATAAAGAACAAAAGCTTTAACAAAAACATGCTAAAGTAGTGTTTAAGAGGATGGTATAAAGCTTTACCTTGAAACATATTTGTTCACTGCTAGATTTTGACAGACTTCTGGAAAAACCCACACAGTTATTGTTCAGTTTTATAGAAGAATCCATAATAAAGAGAGTGTCCTGAGCATTTAAATTACAACTAAAAATGATGTAACAAACATCAGAAAATCCATGACAAATCACATAGGTGTGAATAAAGACAACAAAAGGATCAACCCACAATGATTTTTTCCTATGAAGCTGTAAAGCAAGTCCTAAAATGACAAAATTACCTCCACGAAGAAAGCTAACTTAAACCCCTGGAAAAATACTAATTTAGGTGGAACATGCCTTGCTAACCTTCAGGAACACTTCAGTGGAAAAAAAGTACTGATTCAGTGCAAAACAAACCAAACTTTTAACAGGATGCCTGGCTTTCCGGTACTTTTAAAAGCAAAGCAGCACAGTATTGCAGGCAACAGATTCTTGTACTAAGACACTCTGCCATCATTGCTACACAAAATAAATCATCATTTACTGAGAGCACTATTTGCTTTTCTTTTTTTTTTTTCTTTTTTTCCTGAAACACTCCATACCCCATTGGAAGCTAACACATCTTCTGTCTCATCATCTTTGCTGTCGGCCTGAATTTCAAAGGGGTTTCCTCCGTTACAGTACTGCTCAAACAACGTTACCGTTGATGAAATTGCTGAGGCAGGCTGCTTACTCGGGGACACGGATGGGGACCGTGACTGCTCCATGAACTTAAATTCCTATTAACAGAAATAAATTACAATTTTATTCAGGCATTTTCAATATTATTATGACTCCAGTTCCATAAAAGCAAAGGATGACAACAAACTTGTGAACAACTAACTTTTAGCCAAAGTTTGTGCTTATTTAAACATGCTTCTCATGCTGGCTCAAGTTAACCTTGAAAGTGGCAATCTTACACTGCTTGTCTTTGTAATTTTTTACAGTAATTTTACAGCAGTTTTCTGCTACGACATGCAATACATCTGCATTCTGAAAGTATTCACTGTCTACAACTAGGTGAAAACTAATTGTGTTTTTTATTTCACAGAAATAAGGAGATAAAGAAATACTTAAATTCTACCAAAAATGCAGTTTTCTTTACACAGGTTATGTAGTAATTTACTAAAGCTGAAATTTTCTTGTTGGTACTTTATTTTTAAAAAGTTCCCAAAATTTTTTACTTCTCAAACCCACCGTGCAGTTTCTGATCGCTGGGTGAGTGCACAAACTTTTTCAAGTATATGAACTAAGTAGGACCCATAAGGCATGATTTTTGACTTTTTTTTTCTAAAAAACACAACTTATCTCAGTTGACATACCACTTTTATCTATTAAACTTTAGCTATTGATATTCATCAACAGCAAAATGTACGTTCTCACTTAACTAAAGGTTTAAAGATCAAAATACATGCAGCTAGAAGGACTTTAATGTTAGATTTCTGTTCGTTTAAACGAATCAGTAACTTCCCGCCATTTTCTGCTGCTCCAGTCCCTTGACCAGTATGTATGGATTTATAACCCTATTTCTTTATTAAAAATATTATTTCTTTTGCTACTGGATGCTAGTGAGGGTCCTCCTTTCCTTTCCCTCCGCACTTTTAGTGACCCAGTAGCCTATTGCTTACTTCTACAGTTAACTCCACAGAAGCTGCAAAATGATCTTGCTTAACACTGTTCCACTAAAACATTTTTGTACTTTAGTTATAGCTTTAATCACAGGCACCATGTTTCATTTGGCAAATCAAGTTAATTTCATCCACCACATGCTAAAAATGAAAAAAATCACTTCAGGTGATTAGAAGGTGAACACACTAATCACTTGCTTTCAGTTGGACTTCACCACAGAAAAATGGTTTTTTTCCTTTCCAAACGAGCCCGTATGACTTATGTTTCCAGAAACAGATGCCAAATTGGTACAAGCTAGTGAGTGCTCATGCAACTACTTTTAAGCACTCATCTTTTAGCTTCTTACTGTCAGATAAACAATTTACAAAATCAAAACACACATATTAACAGTACATTGAAACATGAAAAATAAAGGCTAACATTATGCTTACAACTCTAGCATCTTCCATAAAAGCCTCTGCCTGCCTGAAACAGAAACACTGCAGTTTCAAAACCATTTGACTCCTAAGTTTCTAATATCATGAAGTAAAATTTAGGAGCTTTTACAAGCCATTAAAAAAATTTGTACATGGATCTTCATGTTCATGGATCTTACTACTTCTAAGAACACCTGGACTCTTAGTTATTCAAGTATTAATACATGTGCATGTTTTATTCATAGAACGTACATGAAGCTGCAAAATACTAAAGCTGGATTTAACAGGACAAAGTTCCCAGGTCTCATTCTCCAAAAACATTCTTAATTCTTCAAGACGGGTTCTGAAACACAAATGAATACTCTTAATTGGCAGAAAGAGTAAATCACAAAGTTGGCAATTACTTCACTTCTGCAGTGAAAAGCTCCTTCTAAGACTGTACAAAAGTTACACTTTAAAACAAATATTTAAGTAATTCTTCCAACCGACAAACCACCCAAAAGCTGTGCCTACTAAAACAGTGTATTTTTTATGACACCTCTGCAGAAAGATATTCTTTGAGACTATCTCCAAAATTTGCAAACAAATTTTTTTGGTTGAAACCATTGCAAATTACAGACACCTACAATTATGCAGAAGTACTGGAGTCTTTCTTCTGTAAACTGTAGGAAGCAATATAATACATACAAATCCTCAATTAGCAGCATATCACCTTCCAAGAGCTCACATAAGCAGATGCTTTTTTCAAACATACTGAAGTCAAGGGAGAGCAAAGGGAATTGGAAAGAACTAATATTCTACAGACATCTCAAGTTTTCAGAGAAGAAAAAAGTTAAATGGCTATTAATCTCTAATTTTCTTCATAGTTTAATTTTACTTTGGTATCAATCCAGTACTAAAGAAAAGTTATAAAGCCATTACATTTCTGCATTTTTTTCTGTTCTGTTTTTCATCCCTAGAAAAGATTCCACTCTGTCATAAGCAGAAATATCTTTAATAAAGAAAAAAATTTGCCACTTAAGTGGAACACATATAGGAAAAGACATCAATGAGTTCTTTTTGAGATCACATTGCTCTATCTCTTCTTTTTAATATAGGGCGTATTGTTTTGTTTAACAAGGAACAGTTGGTAAATTATGCACTGGGTTTCTAATTAGGCAATAAAATATTCTTGGAATACCACAACTTCAGTAATGAACTACAACCACCACTACAATTAAAACTTGCTTGCCATGATGAGATAAGCAATGTGTTGAATTATGCTGTGTCTATTTAAAATCATCAGTTAAATACAAATAGACTTCAAGTGCTATTTTCAGAGCATTGAGTACCCATAGCTTGCAGATGTTCTCGCAGTAAAGCCAACAGAAACAGCAGATAGAGATGCTGTGAAAACCAGCATTACAGATTAAAATTCTTTGTGAGGGAGACTAAGGTGAAAAAGTCATAGAAAAGCAAACATTTAAAAGCCACACAACAACAAGTTTTGTAGCATTTCAGATCTGAAACCAAGGCTCTGACAGAGTCCTTCAACAAATGCTCTTTATTTTCACCAGCATATACGTCTAGAAAGGGGAATGCATGAAGACCTGATGCATTCATTCTCTGAAAAGCTTTAGTGATCAGACACACCTTTTTACAAGTGTATCAGTACAAAAAGTAAATTGCATTTCAAAAATCACCTTACTGATGCTCTTTGCCAAAAGCCCATTCTGATTTACCAGAACAATCAACTTCCATCCAAAAAAACCCTTTATGTATGCTCTAGTACTATGTTCTCTTCTATGTTTTTTGAATCACATGGCCAATTCCTTTCAATATTGTCTCCATGCTGGCACTTGTCTGTAACAGCACACTTCCCAGGAGGCCACGTATGTCAAACTACACAAACAAAGAACTGATTACTCCTGGACTCTAAGCATTTCAGCTCTGTGTAGCTTTCATGTACTAATGAATCCTTAAAAGCACTATTGTTTCCCCCCTCCCCTCCAATTAAATACCCAAGAGGAGTGAAAGCCACATTGGCTTGATCTGAAAAGGCAAGATGCTTAAAGCTTTTATAGAAAACAACCTAGGGGATATAGCTCTGAGACAGGTGGTTTTTATATTTTTCCTTCTGAGGATGAAAACATCAGCTAATTAATCTTCACAATACCCATGCAGCATAAACCATGTAGAAATAATTAAAAGGTCTCAAATAATTTAAGTCATGTCAATAAATATTTCATTTCATTTTCGCAAGAATTACATTATCTTAAAAAACAAGTTATTTCAAAAAATTATTTCTATACCTATTCCATCAATATTCCTTAACCTTTATTTTACTCAAAGATAATTCAGAAAATTAGTCTATGATTCCTTAAGCTATTAAACATCAGCAAAACCATAACAATCAAAATTATATTTACTTAACTCAACAAGGCATTATGTGGTAAGTCAGTGTAGTAAAAGATGGTTAGGTAGACCAAAATCAGGTCATGAAATTCAGTTCAGGATTCAGAAAAATTCAAGAACTAAAAATAGGTGGTATCTCTTGACAAGACATAATGTGGATCTAATTAAGGCTCAAGTTTTTCAGACAACTCAAACTGAGATCTTCATCAAATGTCCAGGAGAATTCCTAGCTATAAACTACCAAAGCTGGAAAAAATTCCAAAATACATTCTCATCTTCTGAATTTAGACACTGTTTCATGTTCTCCTGCCCTAATTTTCATACTTTATGTATTTTAGGCAGAAAGTCTTAGACTTTTCAAATGGGTCTGGAGGTATTAGTTGTATGACAGCTCCCAAAAAATAGAGGACAACAAATCAAGACTAGGAAAGCAAGTGTTTCTTAGAGTATGGAACGCTGTATTTCTTCTCCTATCTTCCTAGCTTTTTACACCCAGAAAGAATATCATGCTAGACAACTAGCATTAAAAAGTTATCAGTGACACAAACCAAAACATTTGGAAAATCAAGACAACTAAAACAAACAAATAGAAAGACAAGTCTTGAAGCTGTCATAGCCATATATCAAATCTGAGTCCAGATATGCCTGTCTATGACAACACATGACTGGCCTCAGATACGTCAAGAGCTGAAATGTAATGCAATCCTGCCAATGAAAAAGCCATGAACACATGATTCAAAAGGATGGACTCAGTTCTAAATATCTTATTTGATGCAAGACAGACCTGCGTATTGAAAAAAACATTTCATAGTCATACATGATGAGTCTTCTTAAGCAATAGCATAGAGAAGGAAGTCACAATTCTGCTACAAAGTATGGACTTCAGAGGCATTCCTCCTCAGGATGCCAGGAGATAAGAGGCAGTCTAAAAAAGTACTGAAATTCTACATTTTAAAGTTTTTCGTCTTTATCTGGCTTGCCTGCTGCAGAATTACAGTTTTCCACAAATACAGTGGAAGCAAAGGCTTCTCCATCATCTCCCCTTCTGCAGTTCAGAGCCTTATTCTCTGAACACTCTACTGTCAACCTCAATGTAGGAACATTATGCAGTGGAATTCCTTTGGAAAGCGTTTACCCAACAATAAGAAACGTCATTAGAATCATCCACTGCATATATAATAGTCTCACCTGTGGTATGTTTTGAAATAGTTAACACTTTGTTTTCTGATCGATTCTTGCAAAACTTCAGACTTACTGCCACAAAACTCTTCTCCAACCTGCATCAGCCTAGAGTAATAAAACAAAGTTTAGAAATATTTATTGATTTCTTAACACTGCTGTTCCAACCGTGAGTGTACATGTATCTTCATAAACACAGAGCACCAATGTTATATTGCAATGTTAAGGTTGCATTCCACAAAAGTCCATGTCTCATTTTCCTTCAAATCCTACCACTGTGTACCATACACAGAGAGACAAAGAGCCATAGCAAAATAAACATATTTTTGAGAGCCCATTACACAGGGCAAGCTGTCAGTTCACAGTCTCAATCTGTATTTTCATTACCAAAAGAGAAGGATATAATATTGTTGGTTGGCAGTGCCACAGTATTTTTTTGCTCGACTGAGACTCCTTTTAAAAGCTCGTAGAAAAAAAATTGCTAGACCTGCACATCCTGAATCTTAAAGGGAGACAATACTGAAATCATATCACACTTAAGTATTACTTGAGCAGCAAAGCAGTTCATGCTACCTCCTCAAATACATCCTCACAAACTCTCACAATAAAGAACTGCTCTTCAAGCTATCAGCACATTTGAATGAAACTGGCATCAAAATGCAAATATCAGCCTTAATCAACAGTGCTATCTTATCAGAGCTCAAGTTTTCGGACATGTGCTAAAAGGTCTTACGACTACACCAGCATACCTGCTGATAACATCAAGTACAAATATGAAGTCATCATATTTGAAGTTAGACAGATCTGTTCCCAGAAGATATGTTTTCACTTTCAGTTGAACATCCTACAAAACATAAACAAGTTTTTGTATACTTAATACACTGAAGAAAAAAAGTGAAGGCTTGGATGCCTGGTTCATTAACACTTCTTGGTTTCTTGCACTTAAAAATTCTTTTTTCAAGATTTAGAATAGAATTCTGTTTTCTGTAACATGGGTAATTTCTCTAAAATAATTTTATAATCAGTTTCTTTAGCACACTATAACACAGATAGAGTCAATCCTAGATGCCTTTTTGTCAACGCAAAACAGAACTCAGCTTTTTCATCATACATTTTGGGTGACACTGCACATCAAATTGATCCAGCAGCCACACCAGGAATACTGTGAAACCAGACAAGTTTACAAGGCTCCAGGTTCTCATAGCGATGGTTATACCAGAAATATAAAGCAGTATACAGACAAAAGCACATGAGAGGAAAATAGATTGTGTGGCAGCACAAAGGTTGAAAGAAATAGAATCAGACTGAAAGTCCTGTTACTATGTTTTGGTATGTTGACTGAGTTTGGAAGCATTGCAAGCACTGAGTCATAGAAATTGTATTTCCATGGTCTTGATACATCCAAATCAAAACAAATCACTTTAAAGAAACCCTGGAGACATTTCTTAAGAACATTAGTGTAAATATAACTGTAATTAATACCTGAGAGGTGGAAGGAGGGGGTAAATATTTAGGGGGAAACAAAATTCAAAACCATACCTGCCATATTCGCGAAAGCCCGTGTTCCAATTTCTTTTTTACATAGTTGCGGTCAAAACTGTTCTCTTCAGTTCCAATCACATTGTTGCCATCTGAAACTTCAGGTTAAAGGCATTGTAAATACTTCCAAAAGCTTTGAAAGTTATCCTACACAGAATTAAATTTCCTTAGCTATTGCCATATTATCGATTATGCAAACTCCAGAAGAGCTACTTTGCTCTAAACTTTTGAACAGAAATGAATAACACATATATAAGCATTATATAAGAGTTTCATCACCTGCATACCAAAGCCCTGTCCCAATAGTGTTCTTAGGTAGTGATGTGCTACAAGGATCACAGTGAGAGCTAATCTTCACTGACCTTTATAGTTCTTCATTACTAGGCCTCTCAGCTTTTTCCAGAAAAACTCCTGGCTTAATTTCACCTTCCTTAGAGAAAAGAGTAATTTTTCATGTCTAATTTTGTTGTCTACTGAAGAAGAGTCCAAAACCATAAAGAACGTAAATCTGTCCTCCATTTGTCAGCACCAAGAAAATTTTATCCACAAAGTGAGTGCTCTTTCCTTGTCATGCCTTACCCTGAATTCAGAGCTTGCAGTCTAGATGAATATCATGTAAATAGTGTGAGCACCTTACTAAAGAGGCCAGTAAGGAATGCCAGCTGGATACAAGATTTTGATCAACCTTTTCAGATGTGTGCAGAACAGACCCCGCAGCACTGTCTGGACTACCTCATATTTAAGAGAAGGAAAGAAAAAACCTCCACTAACAGGAATTGTTATAACTTGTATCAGACACTGACAATTCAATTAAACCAAAATACAAAAGAGCACAGCAGTCTGACCATGTTTTGACTGTATCTTCGTCAGATCATCCAGTGCTCACTGTTAAGTGAGCAGAGCTTCCTTCTGTAACAATCACCAATTATAAACAGCACTTAGGAGTGACTCATTCTCCCAGCCCTAGGGCAGACTCTTTGTAAGAAGTGTCATATACATCCTCCTTCTTCCCATCAACCATCCGGTTTCTGATTTGAACCTTTCCAGAGTATGTTTCTCAGAACAAGAACTACTACCTATTATAAGAATGTTTATATAAATTCAACAGGAACAACAAAAATATGACATCTTCTACGTCTGAACCTCCATTTAAATTAAAAAAACAAACGTAGGGAATATGAATACTGAGAAGGATGCTGGCCTTGCTTGATTCTTTCAGATGGAGCCATAAGGTGTGTCTGGATATGTTATTAAATTATGAACTTTATCAAACACTGAGAAAGCTTCATCTGCAAACTAGAGATTACAGTAGTGAACATGCAAACACTACCAAGAACAACTGGCAAGCCAGTTGAGTTAAAGTATCTGCCCACTAGGCTGGAATTCAAGAACACAGAACCAGCATAATAACCAGCCAGAATTTAAAAGCTCCAGTACTGTCAATTGAATAACTCCTCATCAAAATTAAGAACATAATAAAAAGCAGTCAGGAATTTGGGTTTATATTAGGGATATTCATTTCTTTCAAGGCTGCAAAGCTGCGTTCAACTTTTTCCTGTGTAAAGACATTGAGACTGCTTTCACAGGTTAACTGAGAATTTACCCTAATACCTCAAAATGAGATGATAAAAGGCTGTTTTATGTGCAAAAAAGACCTAAACATAATTCCATACTACATCTACTGTTCCGGTGCACACACAAAAAAATTTCCTTATGAAAGAAAAATCATAAAACAAATATTACCCACTGCCTACATAAAATCTAATTTAGTAACTGCACTTAAATATGCTCATCTTCTGAAAGCAATAATTCTGACAAATGCATTTTCCTGATCTTCCATGGAAGATTAAGTGAAACATAAACAGAAAGAATAACCCAAGCAGAAAACCTCTAACTGGATTTAACCTTTCTCAGACGGTCCAAGGAAACAAAACCAGCAATCTTAGCCACAGCACACTCTTCGTACTTTTCTGCAACCTCATCTCTTTTAAATTTCTGCACACTGAAGCCAATCCTGAACAAGTCAGTGCCTTTGACCTGTTCTCTAGATTAAGATCATAGTCCTTGTACTCATGAACTGCTATTCATGAAGGAATGGTTGGACAGACACTGCAATATACATGTTATTGTTCACTAAAAAAACTCAGTGGAATATTCTCTCTCTGTCAGTCTGCCAATGCTCCTGGTTTATGGCTAGTCATGCTAGAAGGTCTTGTTTCCAGTCTTTTAATGAACTGCACTTCAGCTAATTTCACACATGGAAACACATTAATTTAGGATAACTTCCTTGAAAATCAAGGACTGGACGAGCGTTTACACATTTTGCATTGAGGAATTTGGAACAGGTAGAGAACATATAAACATTCATAACTACACATAAAAATAAGGAACAAAACCAGCCAGGAGTTATAATTCTAGATGCCTGATTTAAATACAGTAATTCTTCAGGTTTTTCAGTATTTCTCAAAAATTCAAAAAGGCAGCTTTCAATCATAACAAAAGGTTTTTGTTTAATCCTTGCATGGTAGAGGAAAGCCCAAAAAAGGAATCAATCAAATCTCTGTCCTCTAGCTTCACTCTTTGAATACCAAGCAAGTCTTGCACAGAATTTACACAGCACTACAAATGAAACATTTTGAAAATTAAAATGGTTGAAATTCAATTTACATCCTACATCATTTTCGTCTTGCTTTTCTTTCAATCTTTTACAGATACTAGAGTTGCTACCAACTTTTACCCCTAGGATTACACTTGCAAAATCAGGAGTTTAAATACTATGTGATCATTTTACCACTCACTTTCAGATCTTCTCTTAAATCATTGTGTCATGAAAAGATGAGAATTACATCAACATCATAGTAAATTTCATGGTATGTGAAAATCCAACTGAACCAGGCAAGCCCTCACACAAACCACTTCAAAGTTCACTTCGATACGAACAGGGAATACAAAAATGATCAGCAAAGGTCCCTTTAAAACTCATTTTCTGTTTGATTCTTTACTAAAAACATAAACAGTGCTCTGACCACAACAAACAGTGTAATGGAAAACTTTCCAGTAAGCAGTTTATTTTCAGGGATGAAATACCAAATTACAGCAATTTGCTGTTTACTGTACAAACAACAAAATCACAGAATAATTAGCAGCTCAATAAATATGACGTAGAATTCATTTCATGTTACATTGATAATTTTAGTTCACTAATTTTATCTTCAGTAAGATTAAACAAGTTCACAAATACTTAGTTCTGTCTTTCTGAAGACTTCTTTTGGATAGGTTTCACTATTAAAATACAAACAGCTATATAAATAATGTCTTTTAAAGTCCAACTTCTACAACTGTACTTGTGCCCTAAGATCAAGAGTGCCTTGACACATTTAAGGTATTTTCTAAGAGTGCTGACATTAACTGGGACAACTCTGGGACAGCCCTGAGTTCCCAAAATTAGAAAAGCCAGACATAGTGGTATATCTATTGCTCCAGTCTATGGGACTTATTTGAGGAACAACTTTAGCATGATCTTCTGAACTGCCTCCCTGGTTCTTTCTGACACACATGCCCTTTTTACAGGAATTTTACTGTGGCTTTACCACATATCCAGGCCATTACATCAACAAGTATGAAATGAGAATTCCATGTACAGGTTTAATAATTAGTGCAAAATGAGCAACGAGTTTTAGAAAAAAAACCCAGGAGATATTTATAGTCCTTCTGAAATTACACTGTACTTGTAAAATTCCCTTTTGTGTGCTGTATCATGGATGAGGTATTTGAAAAAGTGATTCAGTAGATCATCTGCTTTTCAGTTGTACATTATAGCTAAGCCACATCTCCAGAAATTAAAAACTGAGTGACAGAAGATTAGTAGTAGACATACCAAAACACTCTGGCATGCATTTAAAATTATGCATGTGACTGGACGTATCACTTTATTAGGCTTAATGGTTCCTGTAAAAGGCTTTAGAGTGCAGATTATTTTCTTTCCTCAGGGCGCCACAAGTAATGACACTAAGGGGAACTAGTTTTGTAAGTGCTTATGTGGCTCAATAAGGAGTCTACTGCGATAATTTTTCCATGAAATAAGTACTTTATGGTACCTGCTTGATTTTACATCGGCAAAAACCACAGCAAAATGGAAACAAAAGAAGAAAATGTAACTGTCTTATTTAAAATGTAAAGGTAAATATTACTGACAATGGGCAATTCAATCAAAACTTTAGAATCTTTCTTCACGTAGTGCATCTCAAAAGCAAATATTTCAACTCTGAATTTTACATCTGATATAGTTATAAAAACTTTCATCTTAAGCAATGACTTCAAATCAAAACATAGCTTCAGCAAATCCACATTTTAAAATTTTTTATTAGCTGTTTTTAAGATTCCACACAATAGGGGAAGGACATTTCCCCTAAGCACTGTTTAAAATAAAATCATTTATATCTGCAAGACTGTCATATACAAATATTCTTTAAAAAATTAACCTTATACTGAAGAGTAAAAAAATGTAGTGAGTGTTTCAGTCTTTACTGCACACTATAAGCAAAAATGCTGAAGGCACTGAGCAAAGACCTCAAAGATACCAACACACAAATTAATAACTTGAGCACAAGAAAAGTTATTTCCAAGTATCAGAAGTTTTGCTTGCAGAAGTTTCTTACCAGAAGACACAACTGCTGCCTCATCTTGGTCATGGTTCTCATGCCACTGCATCGTTCGGTAGTAACTGAGCATGACTTCCCAGAGGGCTTTGCAGAGATCAGCAAGGCATGGAATGTAGCTGTCTGATGTAATATGCTACAGAAAAACAAAATAGCATTGTGAAACTTCAAATTTGTGTTCATTTTTTGCTGCAGCGACACAAACCATGCAAAACTCTCCAAATTCATACAGCTGAGCTGACATATATCAGTTTCATTTTCAAATGTATTTTAAGAGGTGACAGATTCCTGATTTTGGCCAACTAGCCAAATGCTGTTCAGAAGTACAAAGTGTTTCTGTTAGCATCTCTTTTTTTCCTTTTCTCAATTGGCCTGTATGTTAACTACCTCTTCCATTTATTTTACAGTGACACAGATACAGAAGTAAAGCCATGAAGTCTAATGGTCAGCACATCTTACAATCAGAGGGATACAGCCAGCCCTGTGTGTCAGTTCAGTGGTACAGACTTTTGTACTTCAGTGCTACGAGAAGCCTTCCTGGCGAGTACCCCATTGGGTTGATTGAGCTTTAAAGATGTAGTTTAAAAACAAACAAACTTGATGATTCAGAAATTTTCTCAACTAACTTACCAGGAAATGTTATTCTTACTATATTTCAGGGCTTTTAGTATCTAAAATCTGAAGTTTGTTTGTGCCTATCACTATACTTGAAGACATACTGACTTTCAGGTGGACAGGAAGAAAGGAGTACTTGCTAAATACCAAGATAACTCAATACATACTAAGTGACTTTCTGAATTTCTTTAAGCTTGTACTAGAATAAAGAAAATAAAAACTTGAGACTGAAGCAGTCAACCTTTGCCCTGCTCCAGCAGTATTCAAAAAGAAAAAAGACATAAAACATGACATATCGCTAAGAAAAGCAGCACTCGACAATGAAACAATGACTCTGAATGCACAGGCACTAACTCATAAATGCTTAAGAATTTGTGAAAACATTATCCTTTTTTTAAAGACTCACATTATTACAATATCTAGTATCTGACTCCGAAAAAGATGCAAACAAAACAAAGAAAAAAGCCACTACAGTCCCCACTACCCATATACAATGTAAATAAGCTAGATGAGTTCATTTTGACAGATTTTTAGAAACACACAGCAGAATATCTGCCTCAAAAGGAATACTCAATTTTATAGGACTTCCCTTGTTTAATTAGAATAAGTACTCCATATCCTTTATATGTTAAGGGCATCCTGGCCTAACAGCATAGCCAGCCTGAAGAGGGCTCTCACTAGAACTAAACAAGAGAAAGAAGGCTCATATTTCAGTCTTAAACAATTTATTCCTCAACAGTTGAATGCACGAGATGAAAATCTGCTGGTTTTTCTACAGAAATTAGAAATTGAATTGCTATGATACTTCATCTTATTCAGCACCTTGATTTCACAAATGTATTGCAACAGGTAACAATCAACACTGAACAGCATGGTTTGTAAGAGACCAAAATTTCCCACCGGCAGCCTGTCCCTAACTATCTAATGGTTACCAAGACAGCAATGAAAAAATTTAAAAGTAAATTTCAATGCAATTACAGCAACATTCATAGTACATTAAAGTCCCAAAGTCTGAGTACCTTTCCATACAGAATGCCAGCTATTGCAGGGTCACATAACTTAAGCATCATCTCATTAAGGTTTTGCTTAAGTAAAAACAAATAGAAATAATGAGGTAATAATTTTGTAACCATGCAATTAAGCCACACTTTTTCTGTGTACTACAAAATGTGGTATTTCCAAGTACCTGCAAGATCCCCACACACACTCAAGTACAAGGATTAAACAGCAACACACAAACTGTATTTTAGAAGTGGTCAGAAGCAGGTCAGTAGTAGTTTGTAAGTGCAAATAAATGGGCTTAGTATCATTAGTATTAGCAAGGAGTGAGAAATAAACTGAAGGGCATACAGAAGTATAAAGCGAAAAAAAAAAAAGAAAAACTCAGAAGAAAGGTTCATTAGAAACTAAGAAATGAAAATAAAACAACACTCTGAAGGCTTATAGCAGAAAGATGAAAGGACTGCAGCCCAGAGAACAAAGATCAGGGTTTGCTGGCTTTCTGCAGCTAGAATTTATCACAGTAAGTGGACATACCACCTATCCAGAAACTTACTCATTATGTTCATGAACACTTAAATCAATTATTCCAAATAAATTTATTTTGCAAGTGATGGTTTCATTTATATGAAGGCTCTTAGATTATTTAAGCTTTTTAAGTCAAAGAGGCACCTCTTTAAACGGTTTTCAATGCAGATGTGTTGTTTACTAGTGGAAACTACATGATCCCAGGAGATAAGAGAAGTGAAAGAACAGAAAATGGATCAGAATATGAACTTCAATCTCCTTGTAACTGTATTTTAATTTAATAAATTGCAACTGATGAGGTGGGTCCTTAAGTTGATGAAGTATGATGAGGGCTCAATCTGAGACTGAAACAAACATCCTAAAGAACATTTACAATATCACATTGTAAATCAATGTTAGAACCACCTGAAGTATATCACGTTCTTCTTCCCCATCACTGAAGCTGCAGAAAATTTCTCAGGGTGTAACATTAAAATCACAAGTGAAAATATTAAAGAGCGAACCAAAAATGCTATTTAAACTACAGTAATTCATTCTAACAACATTACAAACTGTACAAGGAACTGCACTTAAAATTTATACTAGAAGAAAATACATGGATATTTCCAGTCCACGATCTATCATCAGGCTTTCACGCCTCAGTATTACCGCTGTCCCTTATCCTGATATCAAAAGTGCAAAATTAAATGTGAGAATGAAAAGTGAATGATACAAAGTCAGGAATAATGGGAAGACTCCAATTAAATTAGCATCTTTACAAGAATTCTTACCGAAATGCAGTATCAGAGAAATTGTTAATACTACCTAAATGCACTGGAATGAAGTTCAAAGATAATAGTTATTCCAATAACTAGCATATCATACTGAAGACACACGTTTTGAAATGTTGGTCTTTGTTAGATGGAGCGCACAGTAACTCCAAGATCCTAAGATTTAGTGCAATCAAAATCAACATAAAGTTGTGAGTAACAAGTATCTCAAGTAGCCATAAGTTGTATTAAGAAACTAGAGTAGATGCAGGGTTAATATCTGAGTACCTACTGACATAAGGTACACTTACAACAGTGAAAAAAATCAGATTAGAAACCATACATATATGCAAGAAATACATACTGTACAGAGGTCTTTGTACTGTAACTTCTGAAACTTGGTGTCTGTGTTTCCTGCACACAGCTCCACATATCCAAGGACTACTTGAAACACAGTGTTGTGAATGGCTTGAGTGAAGTGCATATGTAACTGGTCCATTGCTGTCTGAAAGAAATAGAGTAACATAAAATCAAAATATAAAATTCAATTTGTCATATGCCATCATCTTTTAACAGAAGTCTTTTTCAGTACTGAACACTTGTAAGCATGTCCTCCAATCTCTGTCTCAAAAACACCTAACATAGATCTTGGCAACGTTACAATACGGTCACATAAAAGAGTTCAGGTATTACAAATAAAATCAGTTTCCTCTGCCATCTTCCCTCTGTAATTTATCCTTTTTTTGTACATTGTTACTAGTAAATATTAATTTTACACTTATATAATATAGCTAATTATAGAATTTACTCACTCCTTTACTTACCCTCCCAGTTACTGATAACGTGTCAAAAAAAATTACTTGAGATTCATGCTCTTTCTCCCAGTGGAAACACTTCCAACTAAATAAAAAATATTTCCTTTGCAATCCTTAAAATAAAAAGCACGATTACAAGGTCTTCATCCACTTGCCAGAGTGAAGAATCCAAAGTAGAATTAAGTGCTACAGAAAGGCATGCACATCGTAGAAATAAATTTCCTATAAAACTCGTCTTTTTGATAGAAAAAAAAGACATTTGTTTAAAAAAAAAAAAAGACTGCTTTTTCCAGCAAGAAGTTACATATATGTACTAAGGACTAATGACCACATAACATATTAGTCTTGCCATAATCATGTCTGAGTTTCAGGTCAGGATGTTTCCCAAGTGTCCCTGTTAATAAACTGTATGTAACATTATTCCATTTCAGAAATTGAACTTTCTCACTGTTTCAGGGCATACATACAATCAGCATATGGTACATAGGAACTGATAAAAATAATCTTTCATATGCAAGAATAAATTATCAGATCCTGCAGATTTGAAAATGTTCAGTTTCACTACTTCCTATTTGGCATTTTTAGCTACTGACAAGAGCTGAGAACTCAATTACTCCATAAAAAATGAAGAAGCAATTCTGCTCAAATCCTGTTGAATACAGTCCATTTTTTACAGATAGCCTAACTTGAATTAGCCAAAGAAAACAGAATGACGAATGAAACTATGAAAATTACTGAAGATACTGAAGGATCTTGACATTTTGTTTACTGCAAAGAGGTAAATATGGGAGGTATTTCAATAACAATGCAACTAAATTATTTTCAGGACAAGTTCAAAATACGTACTTTAATAGTAATAAAAAGAATGTCAAAAACAAGTCGCTCTGTAATGGAACAAACCAGGCAAAACCATGCAGTAACAAATAACACTTCTGTTTTGTCAGAAACTCATTCCTCTCCAACAAAAAAATCTGCCTTTCTCAACATGTCATGCACTTGACTCAGAGCAGTGAATGCACTGTATATATTTTTGTTCAGTAAATAAGAAATTGCATACAATGCACAAAAAAAGAAGTCTAATTGATCTTCTCCCCTGATTTTAAGTTGCAGTCTTTAGGCATTCCAGTAGTTCTGCACATTAACAAAGCATGGGGAGATAAATCCATTTCTATCCTATTGCAGAGCTACACTGTTATCACAGCCAAGCCAGGAAAAAAGAATCCAACTTTGCTAGAAGGGTTCTAATTAGAAAGAAGCAAAACAAACAAACAAAAATTTAAAACAAACCGAAGAAAGGAAATATTATATGAGATATGCCTCTGAAATTTGGAAATAACATTAAAAAAAACAAGCATAATAAAAAATTATTGGGGTTCTTGTCCTGTCTTCATCAGGGCACAGGTGCTTTGAGTTGATCTTTAGCAACTAAATCTTTCTGGGAGAATCTCTTCCCTAACTAAATCATCACTCTTACACTGGCACCACCATGTTCTGCCTCACTGTGTTATGAACATTGATCACTGACAACACACGTCTTCAAGACTTCCAAGTCTCCTTATCCCCTTTACTTCCTAGGATGTTGATACTAGCTCCCATACTTCAGACCTGCTGCAGAAGGAAACTGGTTGACTGCCTTCTCAGAAAAACAAACCAATATGAAGCCTCAAGGCAGTGCACCAAACAGAAGAAAACTTAGGTCTACTCTTACTTACACCGAAAATGCTCTATGCACACACAGATGTAACTTTCAGGACATGTCCACAGCACACGTTTGACATGCCATGGGATGTATTTTACTGCAAAAAACCTATCTCTTCACATGTTCCATTCCCATCATGTTAAGAGTACAATATAAAATGGAAATACTCAAGGCAGAGGTTGTGCACAACCCAAAACCACCAACCTAGCTACAAAAAAATAGTATTCATATGACCAAATAGAATGAATAGTGCAAGCAGTAGTATAAAGAGAGCTGAAATATGCAACTGCTACAGTTATAACCTGTCCACAAAGCTACATGTTACAGTAACACACAGCTTACCTTTAGCAAGTATTGTTAAATTATCTGAGCATTATAAAAACCTTTGTATACTTGGCAAGATCCATCAGCATTAGTGTGCTGGTTTTGGTTGGGATAGAATTAATTTTCTTTACAGTAGCTGGTATGGGGTATGGGGCCGTGTTTTTGATTTGTGCTGGAAACACTGTTGATAAATCAAGGGATGTTTTAGCCATTGCTAAGCAGTGCTTACACAGGGCCAAGACCTTTCATGCTTCTCATCCCAATCCTCCAGAGTGGGCTGGGGGTGCACAAGGAGTTGGGAGGAGACACAGCCAGGACAGCTGACCCCAACTGACCAAAGGGATATTCCATAACATGTGGTGTCATCCTTCGCAATAAAAGCTGGGGCAAGGAGACAGAACAAGGGGATGTTTGGAGTGATGAAGTTTGTCTTCACAAGTCATTGTTACACACAACGGAGTCCTGCTGTCCTGGGGATGGCTGAACGCCTGCCTGCCCTCTGACTTTGCCATCCCACCAAGGGGAAGGAAGCATGCAGCTGTGGGGGGCTAAGCTGCTACCTGGGATTAAACCACAACAATTAGGAAAATAAGTTCCCATCACAGTACTAAAAGCTTCATACTGTGACATGAATATTCTCTGTGACTTCCTCAGAAGATAAGTACTAACCTGTGTTTTTCCAAGCAGCCTGTAAGCCTGCTGAACCTTTGTATAATGATTGATATCAAAATTCTTGCATATTTTGGAAAGCGCTACGTCCAATTGTTCCTATAAAAATGAATGAAAAAATGTGTTAAACACTAAATAAAACCATGCCAAGTAATACACTACTTAAACAACAGCAAGCGAGGAAGACATTTATTTAAACAGTCTGATAATTATAGCTGTAAAGTAACCAAGACTTATGTGACTTGACTGTTCTGAGGTGCTTAAATGTTACTTCTTACAGTTTTAAGTACTTCAGTGTCGGTGAAAGAGTTCCAGCACTCCCCAGAACAAAGAAAAGAACATTACTGCACTGAACTCAAATTCAAAGTCATGTTTACTTCGAGAAAGCCTAGCACCTCAGTAATGGAGAGCTGGGATTTCTAAGTTGGTCTACTTCCACGCCTAAAAAACCCCAGATCTGGGGGTTTCAGCTCAAGCAATTCAATTATAGACTTCTTAACCCTCTGACTGCATCTCTTAAATTGAACTATCTGAATTAAAAAATTCATTGGCAAGACAGCCATTTATAGAATACTACATCAGCACAACAATCAGTACCTGAGAGAGTCAAAAAACAAAGTAGACACCCAAATACTGATTCTTCCAGCAGAGCTGCATCTGAGCATACTGAACAGGTCTGCGATAAATGAAGTTCACCTATTATGTATACTAAGTGAAAAAAAAACTTCAATAGGATCATGTATTTAATGACTAATAAAGCTTTCAAGAATTTGACTATGTAGCTTAATAACACAATTCTCACTTAGATGCTGTAATATATTCAGATACACAGCCTAACTCTAGTTATTTTCAACCAACATTGCAAAAACTAAAAGCAGGAGGAATCAATAACATACAGTAACATACACAGCTAGCAAGTATTTTCTTTCCTTGATAGATACTAAAGCCATTTCAATCCTTATTATTTCATGATCTTGCAGTACAGTCTTGCTTTTAAAAGTAGAAACCACAAGTAGATGGGTGTTTAGTCCCTTATGTACATTTACTTGTTCCACTGGAAAATTTTCATGAATTACATCATTAGTCACAAAATATTTTTGATTTTAATGCTAGGGATTTGGTGGGGACTGTTTGTTGTACTTTTTTCCCTCAGCAAAATGGTAAAAGGACAAGTAACCTAAAGATTCAGAACTTCTCTAAAACATTACTCAGCAATTTGAATTTCAGCCCTATACTGATTTAAAAAAAAAAAAAAAAAAAAAGCCTTCTCTTGTTCCTTGCAGAACATCTGTACAAAGAGAAAAACTGGGATATCCAACTGCCCATGAACTCTTGAACACAGAGAACGTTAATCTTTTCAGTTACATTTTTCAATAGTTCCTTCCACTATAGCCATCTTGCATTTTATATGTAACATAGTATAAAAGTAAGATCTATATTACAACCTAAATTACAATAAGATAAAAAAAGGAAAATTAATGGATTTAAGTAGAGGCACTCAACTACTGAAAAGAGTCATTACTGAAATCCTAACTAGCAGAATATTATTCCATATTAATTAGACCATGTATTTCTCAGCAATACTCCATGGATCCCAGGATGACTTATGTTTCTTCCATATGCACAGGCGTAACTCCAGTAGAAAATATGATACTTTCACAAGAAGTAAGATATTTTTATAAATTCACACATAATAAATAAAAATCTTGAACATGATTATTTAGCTAGCTGTGAATTGTTTCCACCAACCAATATGGCAAATTTTATCATATTTTGATAAGACCAGAATTTGCTCTTCAAAGCTGTTACTGGAAGGAAGTAAAGATGCATGTCTCCTCTTAAGCAACACCAGTATTTGCTCACAAGGAAAAAATAAGAGTATTCACTCTCACAAGGCCTGGCTGAGAGTGGGAAGAAAACAGTCATTCCATCAGCTCTTTTGAACCAGACATGCTCTGAATAAAGCACTATCAGAGAAAGACTAAAGGAACAAAAAAAGCTTTGCATAAAAGCTGAAGTACAAAGACATAACTGAAGGAAATTAATAGAGTCTCAATTTTACAGGGAATTAAATAACAGGGTAAATAATATGATAAAACATGTGCTAGTGTGACCTTCTACAGAGCACATGCAATGGGTGTAAGTCAGCTGTTCAAATAGCTAGTTCAGGTTTCTGCTAAACATCGTATGTGTATGCATTACATGCATCACATATACATTACACCTATCTACATTGCTAAACTTCTTACAAAAAGCTTGCCAATACTACCTCAATATTCCTCCAGCTCAATATTACCTATTAGTGAAGTTTAAAGAATTCCCTTTTTTGGCACCAGTTTCCAGCAAGATATTTTATATTAATTTGCTTTTGTAATACTATCTACCAACTTAAACTGACCTTAGTTGCACCCTTCACAGCTATTCAACTCTTATTTCCTGTGGCTTAGCATAGATCCTATTCCAGTTTGCTGACCTGTAAAATTTCCTGTGAAATTGTGATCTCTTGTGATCTCTTGTATATCTTATCCAAACCTACTGGCTTGCTGTAATTTATTTCTCAGAACTATTTAGAGAAGTAGTCTAAAGAATTCACAGAAGTTCAATACTTCAAACGTTATGTGGCTCTTTTAATTTGACTGCTCTACCACTTAAGAGTGGGCACAGCTAGTGAACTGGATCATAATACGGTAACATATTAAAGAGCATTTAGGTTTATTACAGAATGAAAGTCCACATGAACAGCAATGGCTACAGCATCCAAAGAGAGTATTTGAAAGAAATGTACACATTCTGTAATTGCTAACAACATTGTATTAGAAAGCTCTATTACTTAAATTCTATCACATACTTAGAAGTTAAATATTAACATATACTAAATATCAGTGTATTCATTCTTACCTCTATTTGTTCCAAGGTGTCTTGCAGTTTTGAATTTAACTCACTATTGATGAAAGAAAAAAATGTTTAGAATAAATTACTGATTATATAAATATTTCAGACTATTTCTTATTGCCAAAAACCCTGCTACTGAGCCACAACATAGTAATTTATCATAAACCATTAAGCTGCTGTTGCTGTTTCAGACTAACACCATCACACCACTGCTATGTGGAAAAGCACATTATTCTAGGTTTATAATGCAACAGTGTTAAGAGGGCCTAGACAAGACCCCATCCTGCTAGGATTTAACCAAGTATTCAATGACATTCCCAACCCCCAAGAAACTTGCTTTAAATGTTTTGGGTTGGCACTGTGGTTCTGCCCACAGCAGAACATACCCAGAAGGGTCAGGACTGTCAAGTCTTTGCAAACTACAGTAATTTTTATTTCTCGCTCAGGAATCCCTTACAGAAATGCGATAGGAAAAAGAGAACTTAAGCTTTCTCAGAAAAATCTTCAAAGTTGGGATAAAAGATGAATGAAAGTATCTACCATAAGAGAAACTATTTAGGACAAAGAAAGGCACCACTGCACCTTTGCAACAACCAGCTTTAAAAATTTCAGAGCAGCAGCAATAAAAAAAAGACAAAAAATATGACTAGTATGTTTTTGTTTGGAAGGGTCAAAGCAACAAAGAAATAGGCAGGATATTCTCTTCAAACACAGAAAGCACAGTTTTCATTAAATAATCACCATATCTGATTTTAAACAACTTCTTTCTGTACATCTGTGCTTCTCTTCTACTAAGAGGCCTATGTTAATTATCAAAAAACAGATTCTAGCTTCTCTGCTTAGCTCTATGCTAAGAGATAATTCTCGTTTTTTGTTTCTATTAGATAAATTGGGTACAACACCCTCCAAAGAAAAGTTTTAAATAGAAGAAAAACTGCATCAAAAAGAGCTGCCATTAAACGCTAAAGAGAGTACCCAATATTTCCTTATTGTTTTTCCACACGCAACACGCCTTAAAACAGAAGGACCTCCATAATAATCTGATGTTACTACATCTCCCCCTGGAGTTTATGAGCACTACCTGCTATTCCTTTTTTTTTTTTTTAAAGCAATGGAAACATCAAGTCTTTCTGAGTTAGAAACTGCAGATATTTAGATTAGGTTTGGTTCTGAAAGTAATTTCTTCATGTCAGCATGAAACTCTGCACTTGTTAATTTCATTGCCAAGAATCAGGGTAAGTTATCCTTCAGGAGCCATCTTGCTATAGGCAAATTATTCAAGAATAAAAACTTCTCATTAAAAACTCAGCTCAGGTATATGTAGGCTGGAGGTTATAGCACAGTTATAATTCACTTCAAGTTGAAATTTTACCTGCCATCATATTACAACAGTTACAAAACAATTATATAGTCCAAACATTGACTATATACTGTTAGATTGTGAAGCCTGGTTATTCATGGCAGAGGGAGGTGGGAAACTACAGAGGATACTTATGCTCTTATAACTGCCTCAATTTTACTTTTCTAAGCTGAAAATTACTTTTCCCTTAAACTTTCTTTAAAGAATGAAAATTAATGGCCACTATTTTATACCATTTACAAATAAAATCATACAGACGCTAAAATCTGCACAATGTCACCCTACCTGATACAGCTGTAGTGTTTGAAAGTGCTGGCAGCTTTCTGGCATTCCAAGCACAGCTGAATAGCTCCTGGATAATCCTCTTCCTTAGGATAAAATACAATTGAAAGCTCATCTGAAGTAACAGTGCAATACCCATTTTTGCTTGCATGCTTATGTATAAACATTAAGAATAAAATATTTTGCCGATTCTGTCTATACAGTAAAGTTAAAGAGTGAGCATCTACTGCAGCACTTAAGTGCAAGTAGTTTAGAATTAGAAGCAGATGTTAGCAACATCTGGAAACACTATGTATTACATTTCCTTACGCAAACAACTTGCTGTATAGTTTCCTTATGCATACATAAGAAATACATCACAAAGTTTTTATTACAGAACAACTAACATCTTCTCAGTTATCTATTCATGATAATGGAAAGAGGTTAGTTCAGGCACTGGCAGGCTGTTCCCATAGTTTATGAAACCTAAAAGGAGACAAGGAAGACACTCCCAACATTACATCCAAAGAAACACTATTTAAATTGACACATTGTATAGCTCATTAGAAATTAACTTAAATACAGCTGACTCACAGAAGGCCTCAGGAAACAACACACTATGGATGCATTGTCCTAATATGTAAGAAGAATATCCAAGAGGTAGACAGCTCAGTCAGGAAGTACATGAGGATGCCAGGACAAAACAAAAACATACACACAAAAATGTAAAACCCCAGGATCTTACCAAAAAATCATGGGAATTGCCTCAGATATACCTGCTATTTTTTATTCTAATAGACATGAGACCAAAAAGAATCTTGGAGGAAGGAAAACCCTCTTTAATAGCTAAGAGCTTCCATTTTTTGTGATAATTACATCTGTTATATTACATGCTTTAGAGAGCTCAAACGCAAAGCTGTTACTGGAATTTCAGTCATTGATTGAAGAGTAAAAATGCATGGGTAATTTATATTCAGCTATTATTATAGAGGAGTTTCTGAAATGAAATTGGTTTTAACAGCAATGTTCTAATGCAGATTAAATTTAGCTAAAAAAACATTTTAAAACCCCAAATACATTATCCATTAGATGAAAACAGAACTGTACACTGGTCTAAAATTAGTGCTGCATTTATAGCTTTTCACATCTTCCTCCACTGGAAACCTGGTACTTACTCCATTAAGTCTAACAGAGCTCAAATCAGAAAGCCTGCTTGCGTAAAATATGTTATTAATATATTTCAGACACAGCTCAGCCCTGTAAGCTACTGTAGCTTCATTCCTGGTCTTTTTTTAATTGAGAAGCCTTTCAAAATGCTCTTCTGCGAGTGGCTGCTAACAGCTCTCATGCATATTTCAACCTACTAACTTCTTGGAGTACAGAAAATAAATGGGCCAGCAGCTGGGATAACTTACTGGGAGCAAACACGGAGCACAGCTCTAAACTGCACGCAGCCAAAATCAGAGTTCCAGCCCTTAAAAATCACTGACCAATTACAATAATCAGACATCAGGGTCTGTGTGTGAATGCAACACTTACACCTCCTCAGGACAACTCCTCACAGTAGACAGTGAAGAGTTGATTTCTTGTGTAGCAAAATACAGCTCAGAAATTAAAAGCTCATCATTGTACAGGGCTTACTAAGCAGAAAGCATTTATGCTACCTGAAAATGAGTGCAGTTTTGCTTGATAAAGAATAAGAAAGTTTGCTGACACAAGGTGACTTACTCAAGATGGAATTAAATTCACAGAATCTTAAAACTATTAAGATCAATTTCCAAATTTACTAACTGAGGATTGTCATCATGACATTCCTTCCAGTATTAGCTGTAAATATCTGGCAAACTAGCAAGTTGAAATTGTTACACTACATGTACTATAGCTGTCAATAAAATCCTGAGGCTTTCATACAATTAATCACCTTATTTTGCTCTGTTCAGTATCTACTGCATTTTTAGGCAGTATACATAACAGTATCAGAATTTTCAGTGTCATGGCTTGCATCCTGCAATGGTTTCCACAACTGAATTAAAAAGCCAACCCAATGAATAAGGAAAGAAGGCATTTACAAATAAAATACTAACCCGGGAGCCCATCAATAAATTTGTGTAGTGATATACCAATAGAAATTCTTTATTCAGACCCAGTATATCAAGAATCAGCTAAATCTCACCATTTTTTCCCCCAAATATGAAGCTAAAGAAAAGAGGTATAAGTTGACAGCAGGGATAAGTGAAGACTCCACAGCATTTCTACTGACCTTACTCAAGCTTCAGTGCCCAGATCTAAAGGCAGGAATGAGTTTTTGATAGAAAATACTCTTTCCTGGAAGAGGGACTATCTAATTTGATATGAAGCTATTCTCAATTTAAAAGAAAAATAAAAACATAATTTCATTCCATGCACACACCCTGTCTGCAAGAGGAGAGGAAGGGGCAAAATTAAGATGACTGCCAAATGTAGACTTAGAATAGCTTCAAATTACACCAGTCTGGTAGGGACTTACCTCCAACATCTCACTCAAACGCACATCAGTTCTTTGCTAAAAAAAAAAACAAAAAAAAAGCCAAAAAAAAATCCAGTTATTACTACACAGAAATGAAGAAAAATATTTGTTACACAACAAAAACAACTGTACATACCAGTGTTTTTATTGTTCTCAGAGACTTTAGCAGTCCAATAAGCAACTGTCGTTTCCTCTGATTTGCAAGTAGCCCCAAACTAGTTTGTGTGAAGCCTTCCTTTGCTATATTCAGGTGTCTGCAAAAGTTAAAAATTAACATACTCTTCAACAATTCATAAAATAAACTTGTAATCAGTGCTAACAAGTCCATCAAAATACATGGTAGAAAATAAGATTGTCAGCATTGTTGGGGAAACTCAGAGAACGAGATTATACTGACAGATTACTAAGAAGGTACATCCTCTCTTCTGCATTTGTCTGTGGATCAATGGTGTATCTCAAAAGCTTTCTGCTTCAAAGAGAACTCCCAAGTGCAAAATTGAGAGCTGCAAGTTTGCAGTTGTTTCAGTATCTCTACTGCTGCTAATAGCATTCAGCACATAAACAGGAAATATCACCAGCAAGCCAACTTCCTGGGTTTACAGATTTCTTCCTAAATACTTCCCCACTTTCAATCTCTGCAGTTGTTTAAGCAAGATACCTTCTTCCATTTGTGCAAATAACCGCTGCTAACTGAAGGCCACTCTGCAATGATGTAACACGTTCAAGCTCCTACAGAGAGACAACAGGTTAAATAAATACACAAGTTACAGTTGTGCTACACACCAGTGAAGACTACTGATTAGTAGATTTCTCTTGAGATGTTATAATGACTTTGTAGAGTTACTTTATGTATTATTTGTTTCATCATTTTATATACACTTAGCACTGCAATATAACATTAATATAAACCATATTTTAAAATACAATTCTCTTCTGAAGGTAAGCTATTTGAAATCCATTTTCATTGTAGTGGGATCCTGTACATTTACTAATAGCACATTTAGCCTTAGAATTTCTATACCATTAATGCCTTATGACATTAGTGGTATAGAATGATTAAAGTTTCAGGGGACAGAAGCACCAGGCTTAATTTGCATTAATATGCCAGAGAACAGCAAAACGAAAAAAACAAATTATGTTTCACACGGCATTTTCTTGTTTAGAAGCACTTGTGTTCTACCAATTTAATAGATGTCACATCATAATGAATGTTAATTGTATCCTGTTGACTTTCAGCTGAAAACTCTTCAGCAGAGGTGACCTGAATTTAGCTTGATTTTGACTTAGTGAAGTGCCTAGCATAATCTCAACTCCTTGAAAAAAATAAATGTTTAAATATAACTATTAGGATTTCTTTTGTTAGGAACAGCACTGCAGAAAAGTGCATTCTTTCCCCGGGCTACAGAAAAAGAGCTTTTTTTTTTTTAATTCTGCTCGTCATCTCAAAACGTATCAAGTGCCTTCCATGAGAAGGGAGACTTTCACTCTGAAAACTAATCTAAAGATACGACAAGCAAAAACGAGTTCAAAGTTCAGTTCAGTTTTAGATCAGCTTCTGGTCAGTCTCCAAATCACTAAACTGCACCTTCCACCAAAAGCTGCTCCTTTATGTTACCAATGTTGCTTTTGGAAAAATGACAGCTTAGCTGCTGATATGCAAAATATCTTAAGAAACCAAATTCAAAGACTACTTTCCACAATACCGACTTCTCTCTAAAAACATACTTCACAAATATCAGAGCTATTCAAAAAGCCATTGTTCCCTTGTTCATGAGGAAATGCATACAATAAGGAGTAACTCCACTCCAGTCTCGCCTCTTGCAAAGACTCTAAAATACCTCCTTTGAACATGACTGGATGGAGAGGAATGGGGAGAGAGTGCAGTCTAAAGATGCCCAAAGAGAGAGACTTCTGCCCAGCATTTAGGGCTGAATACAATTTTCCTCTTCCCAAAAGCAATCTTTCACCCACTGTTTGTTCCTAAAGCATGCCTTTCTTCCAAGAACAGAAAACTGTAAATCCCTTACGCTGTGTCTGTGCCATGCCTCTTGTGGCCACAGGAGTGCCTGTTAGACCAGTACTTCATACTAGGCATGGGGTTCAAACCATGATATCCCTAAACTACCCTTTGCACAGTGAAAATGGGTCCAGGAGGTGTGTTCAACTGCAGTTTTGATTCTTCTAATGATCTATTACTGCAGCTGAACACTGAACTGGAGCTGCCATTAAAAGTTCACACAGCACATCAGGAAGTTCATTTCATGAATCAGTGGGAAAGTGAGTCCTATAATGCCCACCAGAAATCTCTGAAAAGTCTACTGACAAGAATCACTCTGTGCAGGCCTGTGCCCATTGACTTAATCAGGCACAGATGCATTTAAGAAAAGTTTTTAAAATATTTTTACTGGCACAATGGATATTTAACTGTCCCTTTGGAACATCTGACAGCACTTCTAGGTATAAAACAGGTGCACCTCACTAAGATGTTGCTGCAATAAGAACGTTAACATTGCACAGCAAAATGCAAGAACATTTGCTGCAGTTCCATTATGCAGTGAGAGGTTTTCAAAGTGAAGCTGCTGGATTCAGAAAAAGCTGCACTCAAAAATATCAATTTCAAACCCGCACAACAGTGAAAAAATACCAGAAGATTTTTATACCATACAATTACCCTTTCTCCCCCTTCTACACCATTTTGTGAAGACTCAACCAGAGTAGCACTTAGCAGCCTCCTTCTGCAATAGCCTCCCACCTGACTCCTTTAACTAAAACTGACACAACATTACTGTTACAGCCTTTTTCTTCCTCCTGCTATTGCAGAAGATAGTGCAAGCAATCTCTTGCTTCTCCTCCCTTCATTTTTCTTTAAACAGCAGCACTCCTTTCACCTTGCAATGTGCCACAACAGAGATGGCAATCTCAGTAAGGCTGGATGCACTGGCCATAAGAACAAGCAAACAGAAGAGGATGTTGTGTCCTCTGGATGAAAGAGGAAAATAATTGCAGCTCCGTGACATCTACCACAGGTTAATAGCCAGGAAGCCATCCCTGTTCTTCCACACTCTCTCCAGCTCCTTGCCCAAAATGAGAATTACCCATAATCACCAGTATAACAATGGTGATGCAAGGTGCTGTACACAAACAGCACGTGTATTCACCACATGATCATTCTCAGATTAACTTAATCACCATTTTCACTTTACAGAATTCTCCATGTCATTTTGTGTAACGATCAGATAAAATCAGGAAGCGCTGACCAAATGTTACAGGGACAGTATTAAGAATAAATGATTCGGAAAAAAAACACCTTCCCCTAGAGAATCATTATGACACCTGTTGCAAAACATTTTGGAAGAAGGAAGAGAAGCTATGCCACTACTCTATTGCAAGCAGCTAAAGCAGTTTTGCTTTGTTCTGCTCTTGGAGATCTTTGACATGTTGAGATTCAATTTGTTTTCATCTTCAACATGGATGACAGACCAAGGGGGTCTTAGCTGGAGGATCACAACAGCAAGAATGATCAACTCCCAGTCAACCCTGAAATTGTGTGGGATCTGCTGCTCCAGCTGGATGCCTACAAATCTATTGGGCCTGATGGGATTCATTCAAGAATCCTCAAAGACCTGGCTGATGTAATTGCAAAATCTCTCTCGATTTTTGAGCAGTCTCAGGAATCCAGAGAGGTCCCAGTTTACTGGAAGCTGACAAACATTGTCCCAGTTTTCAAGAAGAACAAGAAGGGAGAACCCAAAAAACTACAGGCCTGTTAGTCTCACTTCAGTGCCTGGTAAAGTTATGAAGATTATTCTGGGAGGTACTGAAAAACACCTGAAAGATAATGCAGTCATTGGTCATAGCCGGCACAGCTTCATGAGAGCAAAACCCTGCTTGTCAAACCCGATTTCATTTTTTTATGACAAGGTAACCCACCCAGATGATCAAGGGAAGCCAGTTGATGTAACCCTTTTGGATTTCAGCAAAGCTTTCAATACTGTCTCTCCTAGTATCCTTCCAGAAAAAATATCCATCCCACAGCTGGATAAACATATCACATGATGGGTGAGCACCTGGCTCACGGTTCAGGCACAAAGGGTTTAGTTAATGGGGTGACATCAGGCTGGTGACCTGTCACTAGCAGGGTTCCGCAGGGCTCCATCTTGGGCCTTTGGCTCTTCCACACCTTCATTAATGACTTGGACACAGGACTGGAAGGAATACTCAGCAAGTTCACAGACAACATAAAATTGGGAGGAATTGTTGACTCCCTTGAAGGCAGGGAGGCCCTGCAGAGAGACCTCAGAGGACTGGGTAATCACCAACTGTATTTAGTTCTGACAAATTAGAGGACTGGGCAATCACAAACAGGATGAAGTTCAACAAGGGAAAGCACAGGATTCTGCACCTGGGATGGGGCAACCCTGGATGTAGAGACAGACTGGGGAATGAGAGGCTGGAAAGCAGCGCTGTGCAAAGGGACCTCAGGGTCCTGGTCAACAGAAGGTTGAAAATGAGTCAGCAGTGCCCTGGCAGCCAGGAGGGCCAACAGTGTCCTGGGGGGGCATCAGGCACAGCATCGCCAGCCGGGCAAGGGAGGAGATTGTCCCACTCTGCTCTGCACTCACTCTGTGAGGGGCAGCCTCACCTCGAGCGCTGGGGGCAGCTTTGGGTGCCACAATATGAGAAGGACACTAAGAAATTAAAGAGTATCCAAAGAAGGGCAAGGAAGATGGCGAAGAGCCTTGTGGGGAAAGTGTATGAGGAGTGGCTGAAGTCACTTGGTCTGTTCAGCCTGGAGGCGAATGAGGAGAGACCTTATCGCAGTATACAACTTCATCATGACGGGAAGAGGAGGGGCAGGCACTGATCTCTCCTCTGTAGTCACCAGTGACAGGACCCAAGGGAATGGCCTGAAAGTGTTTCAGGGGAGGTTTAGGTTGGATATTAAAAAAAGGTTCATCACCCAGAGGGTGGTTGGGCACTGGAACAGGCTCCCCAGGGAAATGGTCACAGCACCAAGCCTGCCAGAGTTCAAGAAGCATTTGGATAATACTCCCAGGCACATGGTGTGACTCTTAGGGATGGCTCTGTGCAGGGCCAGGAGTTGGACTCGATGATCCTAGTGGGTCCCTTCCAACAAAACATATTCTATGATTCTGTGATTCTCACAACTGCCTGAGATTAGTGGCAGTTAAGTGATCTCAAGAAAGGTCACTGCTGCTTTGTCTTACGGAATAAGCTGTGAAACATACAAGCACTAAAGCAGCTCCTGTTACAAGTCCATTACAGGTATTAGCCAAGCCTGTGAATTCATGTCTTCAGAAAGCCTTCTTAAAATGACCATATGCCAAAACCTTTATCATCTTAAGGACCTTCAACTCAATACACCCTTGGTTTTCACTATAGAAACAGAGCTTTGGCATACAAAAAAGCCTGGTTCCAACCAGGCACTAGCATCCCTACTACAAATTACCATAATGACACAACTGCAGCATTATAACAGCACAAAATTGAGCAGTTTATTCTTGAAAAGTAACTGTTAGTTGTCTTACCTCAACATATGCAGGCTGTTTTTCAAGGATTAAATCTGCAACTTTCTTAGATACCTTAAAAAGAAGAACACTTCATGTGATACATAGCAATCTCAATCAAGTAGGCCATCCCCATACTAAAGTTCTACACGCCTATGATTATCATTAAATTCTGCATTTTTCAAATTTATTAATAAATATTCCACAACACATTAAAAAAATCATAAAAATGATGATCAGCTTTCCTTAGAACCAAGACAAGAAAAACATTCACAATTCCATCTAAGGATTAGTGAGCATTTTTAGACTACTCCCTTAACTCTCTGATTGTTGAGGTACGTTCTAGAATAGCAAATAGAAATAATTTGGGACACTGCAGGTGTTTACATTCTGCTCATGCTATTCCTAGAGTACAAATTTAAGTTAACCATATAGCATGGTGTGCTGGCTTGGGCTGGGGTAGTTAATTTTCTCCAAAGTACCTGGTATGGGGCTGTTTTGGACTTGGGCTGAAACCAGTTTTGATAACACAGAGGTGTTTCAGTTGAGCAGCACCTGCAGAGAATCAACACCTTTTCTACTCCTCGAACCACCTCACCAGAAAGTGGGCTGGGGGTGCACAAACTGCCGAGAGGGGACATAGCCGAGCTGACCCCAACTGACCCATAGGATATCCCAAACACATGGTGTCATACTCAGCATATACAGCTGGGAGGAGAAGAAGGAAGGAGAAGAAGCTCAGAGTGATGGCATTTGTCTTCACAAATCACTGCTATACCTGATAGAGCCCTGCTCTCCTGGAGAAGGCTGAACAGCTGCCTGCCCATGAAAAGCAGTGAATTAATTCCTTGTTTTGCTTCACTTCCTTTTGCTTTACCTATTTTTGGATATTTCTTTTACATTATCTACCTTTACGTCAACCCATGAGCTTTTTCACTTTTACTACTCCCATTCTCCCCTCCACCCCACTGGTGGGGAAGTGAGTGAGAGGCTGAGTGATACTTAATTGCCATCTAGAGTTAAAACACAACATGTGGAGATCTAAGAAAGCCATAAGGACACCTACCTTTCAGACAGATATTGTATTAAATCAAAACCATGTCAAAAGGAATATTCACCCTCTACATATTACACCCTTTCTTTAGAACACAGAATATGTATACTTTAAATTTTCTCCATTGCTCTGAGTAGCATTCTAAGTAGAATGCTCCTGAAAGCTGCTCTCTGTATTGAATTTAAAAACTGGGCATTGCTACCTTAATCAATCTCTTCTGCATAAACACAGAAGCTTAAAAAGAAATCCAACACTAAAAGTCTTATAAATGCAAGCTTAAGAATAGTGTATTTAGTTTTATTTTTCAGCAGGCACTAAAAATATTTAAGAAACAGTTTCAAACCTAACAAAGAAATTATTGGTATTGCTCTATATTCTGTTGGGGGAACAATACTCCCAGAAATGAAAATAAAATAAAACTGGCTATGACAGCCAGCCCACAATGCACTGCTGTCAAAGAGAAGAAAAGAGGCTTTTCTAAACTTGACTGCTTAGTCAAATATAGCGTGAAGTTAAGCTCTTCAATCAGCGTTCCTGTAACAAACCTATATTAGCTCGGCCAGCTCAATTCCCATCCACTGGAAGAGCACTTGCACATAAACAGTCTTCAAAGTATTCTGATGTCATCAGGGAGCAATGTGGACAAGGGGCATACACCCAGCTATGCCTTCCTCCTTCCATATCAAAAGCAGGCCAGAACCACAAAGCAATTTTAAAACTTTTCAGTTGTTCTTAACCTTGTAGTTGTTCTATAACTAATAAAGCTTTCCTCTGCAGTACAGCAAAAGAACCACTCCAGAGCGAGGTGGGGTCAGGACAGGATATTATCAGGCCAAATGCTACACAAGCCTACATGACCTTGGGGCTCTTAAGAAATTTTGTTCACTCCGTAGTCCATGCACTGTGAAATTTTCACCTTCTTTTTTTCAACATATTCTTCATTCTAGTCCTGTACCTGTAAAAAACTTTAGGCCATAGATATACCTGCTAGTTATTCAATGCTTTAGTACAAACCTAACAGTTTGATTCTTCGCTGTTAAGCAATGCTCAAGCAGTACACGTGAATAAAAGATACATTTCATTTTCAGTTTTTACACTCCTTTTGTTTTGCAAGTCCTCAGTTACCCTTAACTAATAACAACCTCAACACTGTCAAGCACCTGTCACAGGTATTTTTTTTTTCTGTCCCAGAACTTAGTGATGTTACTTTTCTTTCTGAGCTTCCAAGCTATTCTTTCAGATATTTTTTCAGATGAGCAATACTATCCCCAGTTACTTCATTCACTTCCAAGCTGTCACACCCCTTTTGGCATATTCCATAAAATTGTGCTGTGTTAAGTCTTGGAATCCCAAATTGCAGCTGCTAGCACTGAATGTGACTGTGGTTATCAATGCCTGCCAACATTTGCTGAAGGGACAAACAATTTTCTCTTTCCTAATCACCTCAGTAAAAAATATTTCATCTCCTGAAGAAAAAAATAATATAGCTAAGGATATTAGACTACTAATTAAAATGAAGTCTAGCAGACATACAACTAGAAAGCCTTTGTAATCCAAATTGTCTGTACCAAGACAATTACAAATTAAAGTTGTCATCATACATTCATTTAAAAAAGTTTGAGCAAGTTGGGATCCTTCTAGTGGAATGGAAAATTAATGAGCAAACTACAGAAAATAAGTCTGGAGTGACCCTGAAAACAAAGAGATGACCAAGATCAGCTGTGCAAAAGCAGTTGGTAATAGTCAGTGAGAAGCAGAAGATCAGAGCTCTAATACCTGTAATTCACACTCATGAAAGTGCTTTGCATTACAGAAATTTAGAATTTGCTGTTATCTCCAAACTACTATTGTAAATTCCTATGCCAGCTGTAGATACAGACACTGAAGTGAAAAAGGCAGTATTTAGTTTTTTGCAAAAACAGAGGTATTGTATGATATGTCAACAGGCCTCTTGAATCCTCTATCTAATAACCTATTCACCATTAAAATATATTTTGGACTGAAATAACAACATACAACATTCTGCAGTTTTGTCTTCCAAGGAAGACACTAATGTCCTTTATGGCAGACTACTCTAAATGACTCATCACAAGATAAATTGATAATAACTGAGACACAAGAAGAAAATATGCAACAGTCTCTCACACTCTACCTGAAAATATGACATAAGGACAGGAAATACAGCTTATAAGAAATTTTAGCACCTTGGCACATGCCCAAGGAGGAATTAATTCCTTCCTATACGAGAAGCACATTTTGACAAGATTAAGAAAGAAACAAGCAAGGACCAATCCTGACTGGGGGGATGGTGAGGGAAAAACCAGGCACATGTTTCTGGGATTTTTGTCCAAAGTTCTGGCTTTGAGAGTTTTTACCTGTTTTTATCCTAAAAGGAAGACACATCTGGTCACATTTACTGGAAATCTTGTGCTCAGTTCTGTCCTCTATTATTCATTAGCTGCATGCACTTTCCAGTTCAAATGCTTGCAGCCATGCCCTGAAACTACTCCCCCAGCTGCAGCCAGTTCCCACTCTGCAAGCAAAAATGGCCATGACATTGATAATACGTATTAGGATTATGTAGAATATCTCAGTGAAGTTGTCTCAGTCTTGAAAGCACTTCCTTGCAAAACAAGGTTACCAGCTGATGTTCCCTTAAACTTAAAAAACAACACCAACATCACATAAACAAACACACAAAAAACCAACCACCTCTCATTCACTTTTAACTTCTTTCCTTATAAATCTTTGTGAGAAACATGGAATATTCATTTCCTCAATTTCTCACTAATCTTCCACAAAACTTCAAAGATATATTATGGGGAAAGCAGTCTAAGGCAGAAGGCACTTGCTTTCTATGTACTGTTAACAATGCAACATTCTCCTATATATTTAATTTCTTTAAAGACATGAATTAGAATTATTACTTCTATTTTACTTGCAGATACTCTCCAAATCCTACAGTTAATAGATTTGTTTCCTGTACCATGTTATTCATCTCAAAAGAGCAATGGAACAACAATTAATACATGAACAGAAACCTAAAATGTCTGCAACATAACAAGCACCTTTCAAAAAGTTCAACTCCGATTTCTCCTCATTCCTCATAGTTACTACTCGTTACATTTCATTTGGTTTATTACATAATAGCTGTGTATCAGCGTTCACTAAAAACCCTTGTGAACAATTAACATATGGGCAAATTAAATGTAAGAGAAAATAGCATCTTCAAGGAGAGAGTTTTTAAAACATTTTACGTCTTACATTGTCAGAAATCCCTCAAAGAGATACTACTGCACTCTTCACCACCGTGTTGAACACTACAAGATAAATACTCAAAAAGTCAAGTTTCTAAAGAAATAGTTAGCACATTTGCTCCTTGTTACAATACTTAACACTAAAATTTACTTCCATGATTTCATATGATATGATTCAGAGATGATTTTCCACTATAAAGGCATACAACATAATATTAAAAAAAATTAGTATCTAATGTGTTTAAGATATCAATTTTTCAGTTACACTTCTTGCTAGACTTATAGACAAGAAACAAATTGTGTGAGGGTGCAGAGGAAAAAACTTTACTTACAGCAGCTTGCTGTTGTTTCAGTTTGTCTCTGTACTCTTCCAGTTCTTGAAGACTAAGTACTGGAGGAAGCCTCTGCATTTAAACAATAAAATAAAAACAGTGAGAAATTAAAGAATGTTAACTCACACATAGTATTAGCTAGGCAATCAATTTCATTAAAGAAACATTCTTATGGCTTCTGCAATCTAATTTGCAGAATTAATCCATTTTCTCAAATGATGGATACTGAAATCAATTAGTGTTAAAATATACAACATATGATCATAATTGCCTCATTTACTAAGGTAATTGCCTCAAAGTTACTTTTTTTTATGCCATATTTGTATACACACAACCACCTAATCACAGAAATTATTGTCTCAGTCAGTTTGCTAAAAAAATACACAAAATATAGAACATTTTATGTGTAAATATAAAAAAATAGAATATTTGTTCCTCAGCTATCTTGACTTTTTCACTATAGTTTAAATTATGAAATGTCTGTTAGCACATCTGATATTAATTCTACCACATTAAAGGAAGAGACTATATACTATATATATACACCAATACTCTATGCTAGAAACTCCAGACAACTTCAAGATGATGTAAGAGAATACAATGTTGTACTAATGCAAGATCTAAGAAACAAAAAATAGCTCATTGAAACAAGCATACTTTTGGTCTTCATTTTTTGTTATGCTACCATTTTTTCTTTTAAGATGACAGCTTACCTCTAACTCATACTTCACAATATCAAAGGAGTCATTGGAAAAATAAACTTCCTCAATGCTGTTAATTATTTCCTGTTGTGCCTGAGGATCAGTTGGTTCTTCATGCAGTTCTCTGAGCTCCTCCTGCACAAAATAAAAAAGAATTTCCATAAGGTAATAACATATCCTAGCAAGAACAATGTTTTAACAACACAAACATCTTTCAAAACCCACTTACAACATTAGCACAAGAAGCAATGGCAAAAAACCAGAAACATCAGTACACTGTGGCTTGCACGTCCCATTACGGAGAGCAAGACATTTAAAACTTTTCAAAAAACATCATGTAGACGTCAGTGTTGCAGCCCACTTAAACATTTCTTCATCAACACATTTATGGCACCAAATGCATGTTGAGTCCACAGTTCTTTCCTCCTTAACTTTAGAAATTCTCATAATAAACTAAAAATTACTTGGCGGACTATTTCTCCAGAAGGAGAAAAAAATTTGCAAAAAATAAAACGAAGAAAACCTGAACTTTTAGAAACAGAAGAACCCTCTTTGTAAATGGCAGGTAGACAGTGTCACTACAAATGCAGAACTTTTCAGCTTAGCCCTCACGATTCACTGAAATAAAAGTCATGCCATTAAACACTTGAATTTCTACAGGTAAAACCAGAGCAGACCTGCCTTCTTTGAACAAGATTAACTGCTCTCGGATTTTAGCACAGTGGTCTAAGCAGATATGTGCTGTCAGCTTTCTGAAAGCTAATATTCAGGAGATAAGCATCCTCATCCTTGCTGTCACAATCTCCTCTGGAAGGTCTCCCCGACAACCCAGATGCTTCTGGTGGCTGAAGTAAAACAAGGATCCAGCCTGAACTTCCTCTTCCCCTGCTGCACTGGACATTGCAACTAAAACTGGCCCTCCCCTGGATGTTGTTCCCTCAAAAAGAATGAAAAATCCTTTATCAAGACTCAAAAGGGAGAAGTGTTAGAATATTCTTTCATCAAAAATAAAGATTACATGGATCAAATTGCTTGATAATGAAATTAAACCGTGGTGAAGCAATCCAGCAGATTGAAGAGTCCCATAACTACTCTGAGCCTCCCAGCAGTGCTGATTTGTTACAGTGGGACAAGGCGCTGGTATTTTCATCACAAAGAGCTCAAGGGTTTATTTCACCAGCTAGTGGTATCCGATTTTAGATTAAATGACTGAACAACCACTGACTTTCTTATTATGCACGTCAGCTGAGGTAAGGTCAATGTGTACGTGTTCCGAGGCAAAGTGACACCTATAATGCACAGCAAGGGGCTGTTTCTTTGCGCAGATACATGCAGCCAAGGGGTCACAAGTGGACGGTTTGGAAGAGCCGCTGCC